>APFE031576193.1:256360-277089 GCA_000404065.3 Pinus taeda
GGTTTATAAGGCTACCAACAGTCTCTCTGAGCTATCCTATGATCTGATCCATAATGCTCTAGGCAAAACCACTCCTACTATTGAAGATTCTATTATTGCGTTCTTTCCATACATCACAAATTACTAATCTAGGAAGCAGTTGAGAATTTCATTAGCAGAGAAATTACTCCTCCAATTCCTCAATGTCCTTTTGATGCTAGCAATGTCCTCATCAGAATGTCTGAAGATTGAATCTACCCATTTCCACAAGGTACAGGTGAATGGGCATAGGTTGAGAAGGTGTTCCATAGTTTCTTCTTGTATTTGCAAAGATGGTATCTTTATGGCCCAGTTATACCTCTTTTCTGCAAGTTTTCCCCAGTTAGAATCTTTTTATGTTGCACCAACCACATGAACAGTTTCATTTTCATCCAAATTTGATTCTTCCATAGGTCCTTTTAGACCATTTCAGGGTTTGGAAAGTCAAGCCCAAGGGATATTTGCTTGGCCTCTTTAAGGTTAAATTTCCCATCATTGTTTCTACCCCATCTGAGTTGATCTGAAGATGTTGAAATCAAAATCATTCTCTATTCCAAGGTAGTTGTGAGAGCTTCTACCTGGACCTTCAATGGAGAGTCCTCACTGTAAAAAAAATTCTTCCATACTCTACATTTTCCTTCGTTTATGTTCTTCTCCCGGAAGTCATTTTCCCTATGTAACCCTTTATTATCGGTATCCTTCTTAAGATTGTCAAATTCTTCTCTCAACAGTTTTGGTTCCTGTTGCCAGTTATCTTCCCCAAACCAAGGAAGGTTTCCATCTCTGATTTCCCATAAAGTATGTTTTTGAACAATAGCTCTGTTCACCCAAGCTTTTTTCCAGATGTGGGAGCCTTTTATTACTACATTCTGATGCACTCCCTTTCTTGCCAATTGTTTGCATATTTCTATTTCCAAACCTTGGCCCAAGGGGCATCTGATTCCTTTAGCCATCTCCACCAAATTTTATCCCCCAAAACATTTTTTAGGATTTCAAGGTCATCAAGTCTCAAACCTTTATGTGTCTTAGGTTTACAGATCTTTTCCCAGGCTACTAGAGCCCATTTCTTTCTCTCTTCCACTTTGGTCCAAAGAAAATCTCTTTGAATATTTCTTGTCTATTGCATCACTTCTTTAGGAGCTGGAAGTGGTGAAAACATGAAAATAGGAACAATATGTTGGATGGCTTTTGTAAGCACTAGTCTTCATGCCAAATTCAAAGCCTTGTTTGTCCATTTTCGAACTTTGTCCTGAAGTTTATTAATAAAAGGCTACCAAACTATCTTGCTTAGAGGTTTTTCTGTTAGAGAAACTCCCAAATAATTGCAGGGTAACATTTCTCTTTGAAAACCTCGAATTCTGGTCAGGTTTCTCTGTATAGCAATATGAGTATTAAAAAAGAAAATATTTAATTCTGTAAGGCTTACCTTAGTACTTGCAGCCAAAGAAAATTATTTCAGAATTTGTTTGAAGGCAAGAACTTCTTTGACAATAGGTGTACTCTTCAACATGGTGTCGTCCACAAATTTTTGGTGAGTCTAAGCATCCCCATTTATGGTGATTTTGAGCCCCTGAATTTCACCTTCTACTCTGACAGCTTTGATCACATTTCCCAGCCCTTCCATCGTGAGAATAAAGAGTAAGGGTGAGAGTAGATATCCTTGTCTAAGACCTCTTATAGGATTGAAGGTTTTGGATGGTGAGCCATTCAACTGAATTGAAAAGTTTGAGGTGGTAACAAGGGCCATTACCTACGTTATCCAATTATGGTCAAAGCCATATTCTTTTAGAACTTCTCTGATGTATGCCCAACTAAGATTGTCATAAGCCTTTTCAAGATCAAGTTGTATGATCATGCCTCACTGCTTATTTCTCTTCAAAGAGCGGATCACTTGGTGAGCTTGAATGATATTATTTAGAATTTTCCTACCTTCCACATATCTTGTTTACTCCTTAGACACTAGAGTTGGAAGAAGGAGCTGAAGCCTATTTGTGATTATTTTCTAAATAATTTTGTACACCACATTGCATAATGCTATGGGTCTGAATCTATCTGATGCCATAGCATTTTCCTGCTTTGGGATTAAGGTGATGAAAGAGGTGTTGAGAACCTTCAAAACAATTTTGTTTTTCCTTGAGTCCTCTACCACGTCCAAAATATCTTGCTTGACTATGTTCCAGCATGCTTTGAAGAAGTCAACATTGAAACCATTTACGCCAGGAGATTTCCCATTTTGCATTTCTTTGGTGACTTCACTAACCTCCTATTCATTCACTGCCCTATTAAGATTATAGTTATCCTCTCTTGTCATAAGCCTAAGAATGTGTTTAGTGAAGTCATTGATGAAATGTGATCTGTCTATGAGGGGCTCCTCTACTATGCCTTAGAAGTGTTGAACCAGAGTAGATTCTATTTCTTTGTCGGTATTGAGCTACTTTCCTTGCACATCTTGCAGTTTTAGAATCTTGTTATGAGATTGGTGATCCATAGTGGACTTGTGAAAAAACCTTGTATTCCTCTCTCCTTCCTTTAACCATTGAACTCTTGATTTTTGTTTCCATAAGATTTCCTCTTTCTTACATAAGCCTTCCCAGTCTTCATGAAGCGAATTAGCTTGCTTCTTACCCTCCTCGGTGAATCCCTTTGTGATGAACTCCTAGTTAATTTCATGTAGCTTTCCCTCAACTAATTTTTTGGCTTTGAAGATATTTCCAAAATCATTCTTTTTCAAATCTTTAAGGCTGGCTTTGATGTGTTTCAGCCTCTGCTTCAGAAGGAATATTTTAGTTCCCTAAACATTGAGATCTTTTGTCCACTACTTTTCAATATTGTTGTTGAAGTCCGGATGGGTAAACAACATGTTTTCAGATCTGAAAGGTCTATTTCTTGGTGTTCCTATAAAGGATTCTTCTAATTTAATGGGCCAGTGATCTGAACCTCCAAAAGGGAGAATCATATCTAACAATTCAAGGCCTGAGAGTATAAGGTCCTCAGAGATAATGAATCCATCAAGTTTTTGGCCACTTAAGCAGTCTCTCCTCTTTTATTCTTCTAGGTGAAGATACCATTGTAGGTTTCTATATCTACTAGCCTCATGTTGGTAATGAAGTTCTGAAAAGCTATGGAATCTCTGCCTAGAGATCTAGTCCCACCTTTTTTTCTGAAAGATATTTGATCATATTAAAATCCCCTCCCAGAATTTATGGGTGCCCATATGTCTTTCTCTTAGCTCCTCTAGAGAGGTTAGAAGCCTGAATTTATCCTCAAGCTTTTGTAGACCATAGACAATAATGATCAAACAAACTTCCTTGTCCCCCAAAGGTTGGATGACCACTGAAAGGTAGTTCATGGATGCTTCCACATCTAGGATTCCAAGTTTCTGAGGGTTCAACCGTGTAAGAATTCCCCATGCTGCGTTGTCTTCTTTAACTTCTAGATATTCATACTTAATAAGCCACTTGTTGTGTATCTCTCTTATTTTGTCTACAAAACATTTTGTTTCCTGGATAAAAACCAAATCTGGTTTTTCTTCCTTCGTTCTATTACTGAGATTTCATTGTTTCCTTTTACTTCCTAGACCCCAAATATTCCATGTTGTAAGCTTCATTAAGAAAGATTTGTAAATGAGTAACTAGTTAGGTCTTTCATCTTATCTGAGTTGATCATGAGTTTTTCACATTCAATCAATAGCTCATTTTGTATTTTTATTCCTCTTTTTCTTCCTGGGTTCTTAGGATTTTGTCCCTCTATTGCCTCCATAGTGTTGATAGCTCTGTTATCTTGACTATCATTGTTTATTTTCACCAAGAAGCCTTTGCCTAAGTTCTCTAGAGGAATATATGTTGTACTCTGTTAAATTCCTCTTGATGTAGAGAGTCCACTCCTCTAGTAGTTCCTTCCTCCAATAACTTTTCTAGATCAAGACGTTCCCTTTCCAGTATGTCCTGTAGTTCATGCTCCTATGTTCCCAGTTCACTTGAGGTCATTTCTTGGTCCCTATCAAGTTCCATTGTGCTAGGATGATCCTCCTTTTGTTGACTTTTGTCGGGTCTATCCTCCATGCTTTCATCCTTTTCCTTCTCTACTGGATTGTCCTTCAAAACTTCCTTTGCTCTATCCTCCTCTTCTTCTTCTTCTAATATCTTGAACCTATTATGACTAGGTTGTTTTTCCTCATATATTTTCTTTCATTTTTTTCTTCCTCCTTTACCTTTGCCTCCCACTTTGGTAAAGGTTTCAATCTCTCTACCTCAGGTTTCCTTGAAAGTGCTCTCCATTTTATTTAAATGACAGTCTCTGAAGAGGTGCCCATGTTCATGGCATTTGCAACATCTAAAGGGTATATGCTCATAGTCCACCACCTGCACCCAATCTTCATCATAAACTTCTAGAATTATTTCATTGGGAAAAGCCCCAGAAAAGTCCATTTCCACAAATATTCTGGTAAAGGAGGTATATTTTATGTGCAATGCGGCCTCTAATATTTTTATGAAATGCCCTAGTTTATCACTAATGGCTTTTAGTGATTCCAGCAGCCAATAATCTAGAGGTAGGGCATAAAGTCTTATCCATAATAGCATTGTAGTAAATTTTTCTTGCTTTGGGATGAAGTTCATCACCCATGGTTGCATATAGAGACCTGCATCTGCATAGAAGTAGGGTCCTCCTTCAAATACCCTTTCCTTTTCCTCGAGGTTTGTAAACAAAAATGTGAAGAAACCCTTGGACCCAAGGTGCAGATCTATATCTCCCTTAGGTTTCCAATGGTTGTTTATACATTCGTGTAGGGTATTCTCCATTGACCATAACCCCATGAATTTGTAAATCATTGCATAACTTGCCATGTGCCCCCTATGCGCCTGTAGCGCTGGGTCACTTAACACCAATCAAAGTGTGATGGATGCCCTAGGTTTACATTGTCCTATTTGAATTTTGGGGTCAGCTGTCTAACTGTCTACTTCTGTATGTTTCTCCTTTCACACTTCCTATTGCGTTTCTGCCATCCTCTGTGCTCTCTTGTTTTCCTGTTTTCCTCTTTCTGTATACTCGGTTTCCACTTCCATGGGATTCTTGAAATGATTAGACACCACATTACTGTAGGAGGGAGTAGAACCCCCACCCCCCCTTCTCGCCCCTCCATGGTACCCAACTCCAAATTTTTTCTCCAAACCCTAGTTCTTCGTGTTTTCCCTCTTGCTCCTTGCTCCTCGTGTTTTCCTCGCATATTGTTTATAATATTAAACTTATGGTTTTATATTAATCCCTTAAGTTTATAATTCTATGGTTTTATAGTATTAATCCTTTGGGTTTATTAATGTTAGAGTTTATCTTCCTATGATTTAATATTAATATCTTAGGGTTTACTATTAATCCCTTGTGTTTATCAATCCCTTAGGTTTTTAATATCAATCCTTTGGGTTTAAAATCCCTTGGTTTTTCAATATTGTCCCTTGGGTTTCTATTCACATACGATTATAATGTTAATCCTAGGGTTCATAATACTAATCTTAGGGTTTAATGTTTATTTTAGGGTTTATGTTGCTTCAGTTTATAATATTAATTCCTTGTGTTTAGTATTATTCCCAAAGGTTATAATCCCTTGGGTTTATCAATCCCTTGCATTTATGATATCAATCCCTTACGTTTATTAATCAAAGGGTTCATATTCCTGGAGTATAATATTATCCACAAGGTTTATAATATTAATTCTATGGTTTAATTTAAACCCTGAATCTATTTTTTAATATTAATCTAATGGGTTTATTAATCCCTTGGTTTTATAATATTGATCCTAGGGTTTCTAATATTACTCATAGGGTTTATATTCCTAGGTTTTAATGTTAAGCCTATTGTTTACAATATTAATCTTAGGGTTTAATATCAATCCCTTAAGTTTATAATTCTTTGAGTTTATAGCATTAACCCTTTGCGTTTATTAATCTTAGGATTTATGCTCCTACGATTTAATATTAATATCTTAGGGTTTACTACTAATCCCTCGTGTTTATCAGACCTTTGGGTTTTTAGTATTGTCGCTTCAGTTTTATTCACATACAATTATAATGTTAATCCCAAGGTGCATAATATTAATATTAGGGTTTAACCTGATCGGGATGCAGATTTCCAGCTGGGACAACCTACGTGTAGTCATGTATTGCACCAGGGCACTTAATACCATCGTCCCCCACATGCTCAAGGTAGGTAGTGCGGTGACCCTTTGCATCAATGCATGCTAGGGGAGTGGGTAAGGTGGCGAGATAGGAGATAAGGCTGGGTATATGGGCAAGCGAGGGTATTCGACGTGCAACATTACAAAGAAACCTTTTGGTGAAGGGTGGGGATATAGTGCAATGGGAGGATGCCAAAATGAGAAGAACGAGGGCCGATGAAAGACAACTACAGATTACGTTGTTCTGGAAAACAAGTTATGGCTCACGCTGTGAGAGATCATGGGTGTGGCAGGAGAGGCCCGACACCTAGGAAAGATAAGGGGTTGAGCACATTGGAAACATGAAATGGCTAGAAATCAGTTGAAAGCCTCATCACCGTAGCAGTGGAGGCTTACTGAGAGGGGACATATGCTAGCATTCATAAAATGCTGGAAGAATGGGAAGAGGAGGTAAAACAACGAAGTGAGACAGAGGAAGATATGGATAATTAGAGGACTCTAGTTCTACATCTGGGTAACACCCATGGGAGAATCAGACAGTTAAATCAAACACTGTACTTGTACTGGTCAATGAAGAGTTTACTAGGAAAGGCGATGGAGAAAATATCCATGGCTATGGTAGTGACTCTATAGAGAATGCCAAACTATAACAAGGATATGGCGAAAATAATTTCCGAGTTGCATAAACTAAATATTAGGTTGGATATAATCACCCATCACATCCCTTGCATTTTGAAGTTGTATGGTATGCCAGGGCACCTGATGAGGTTCCAGCACCTATCACATCTGGCTCAGAGGATCATAATGATTAAACTCCTACCCATGCATAATTTTGTTTCATGCGGTCAGCTTTTACTTTTCATGTTGCAAATATTAGTCTTTTTTAGTTATCTAGTGTATGGACATGAGATAGAGATATATCTAGTTTGGCTGGAAAGGTTAAGACAATATTGTTTTTGGATGACTTGTAATGCTAACGGGTGGCCAACAGACTTGATTTCCCTTCGGGGCAAGTTGAGGCCACCTAGTTAATCTATGTGGTGTAAACTTTCTTATTATCTAACATAAAATGGAATGGACCTGCCAAGCTTAACAAATTATTATTATTATTAATATTAGGGTTTAATGTTTATTTTAAGGTTTATATCGCTTCAGTTTATAATGTTAATACTTTGTCTTTAATATTATTCCCATGGGTTTATAATCCTTTGCGTTTACCAGTCTGTTATTTTTATGATATCAATCCCTTAGGTTTATTAATCTAAGGGTTCATATTCCTAGGGTATAATATTATTCACAAGGTTGAAAGTATTAATTCTACGGTTTTGTTTAAATCTCTCGGGTTTATAATCCATTGGGTTTATAATATTCTGTCAATATGAAAATCAACCATGGTCAATGATTGTCAACCGTGTTTATTTTAGGGTTTATAATATTTATATTCCTATTTATATACATTGGGTTTTTAATATCCTTGGGTTTAATATTATTTCCTTTGGCTTTATAATCCCTTTAGTTTTTAGTGTTAATCCATTTATTTTATTAGTGCCTTTGGTTTATAATATCAATCCCTTGGGTTTATTAATCTAAGGGTTCATATTCCATGGGTGTAATGTTATTGATAGGGTTTATAAAATTAATTCTAGGATTTAATATAAATCTCTTTGGTTTATAATGATGGTCCACCATGATCAACCAAGGTCCAATGTCATATTCTAACAGAGATTGTCTCAATATTAAAATCAACCATTTTGAACCATTGTCAACCATCGTCAACCATGGTCAAATGTCACATTGTGACAAATATTATCTCAAAATCAAAATCAATCACAATCAATATGAAAATCAATCATGGTTAGCCATGGTACAATGTCACATTATGACAAGATTTGTCTCAATATGAAAATAAACTATGGTAAATGATAGTTAATCATGGCCAATAATCATCAATAGCCATGGTCACATTATGATAAATTTGTCTCATGGTCGAACGTCACATTGTCACAACCATTATCATCAATGTTCAACCATGGTCCAATGTCACATTGCGACAAATCTTATCAATTTTAAAATCAACCGTGGTCCACCAAGGTCAATCATGGTCAACCATGGGGAAAGAAATAAGGCTAAAGGCGGGACCCGCGCTCCAAAACCGGTAGTATATCGGGGGCACCCTTGGGTGGTAAGTGGATTTGGAGAAAAACGAGTGATTCCATTCAGTGCCCGACACGTGGCAGGTGGATGGGAGAGAAAACCACCACTCATTGCACGTTAATAGTTGAGCATGCTAACTATGTGAAATGAGCGAATGTCATCAGATCCGGGGGCTCTAGATCTAACGACGTAGATCACACCCGATTGGAGGAACCAAATTTAACAAGGGATTAAGCCACTACAGAGAGAAGCTTGATGTCTGATTTGATCGTTGAGTTGGCAAATGACTCATTCAATGGTGTAACCAAAAAACCAAACCGATGAAGAAAAGATGGTACAGTTCGCAAGAGGACAAGTGGTCACTCCTTGTGAGTGATTGATGATGACGCAGAGATAGGGAACCCCAAGCAAGAAACAATAGGTGATCCGACGGGGGTGGAAGAGGAGGAGAGCAATCTTGAGATCGATTGACTTTAAAGCCATGAAAAAAGAATAGAGAATGGAGGACACAGAGAGGAAGAACCAGCGAGAAGAAGATGAAGAGAGAGAAAAGAAAAAGACAGTGAAGCAAGAAGTAGAAAGATAGAGAGATGAGCTGACCTACAATGAAAGGCAGCATCGAGCAATCCGTGAGAGGATCTGTCAGGAATTGAGCACCACATTGGGCTCCTCCCATTAAAGACTAGAGAGGTCAAGTTCTGGTAAGGAAAAGAGTCTGTGTACTCTAGTGGCTTGGGGGATCCAAGAACCACCCTACCAAACATTCTTCTGTTTAGGAGACTCAATTCGAGCTCCTCATTGTAATTCTCTGCTTTAAAGACACAATAAAAGAAGGCCACCACTGAAAGATGGATTGGAGATGTAGACCTGGAGGATAGGGTGAACTCCTTATTAATTGTTCTATTCTTGTATTTTGTTACTGTGTTTCTTGTGCTGTTTTTCATTTTCTAGTGTCTGTTTATTTCACAATCTAATCGACCCGTTGCCTAAAATAACATAGACACACACTAGCACATGAGCCTGTAATACCTTCATTCAATAATTAATTAACTGAGGTCACTGAAGGGTGATTTTCATATCAATGGTCCAAATTCACATTGTGACAAAGATTCTCTCAATATGACAACAAATCATGGCCAACCATGGTCAAATGTCACATTGTGACAAATATTGTCTTAATATGAAAATAATCCATGGTCAACCATGTTTTTTTTAGGGTTTATAATATCTATCTTATGGTTTATATACCTTGGGTTTCCATTATTAATCCTATGGGATTTTAGTATTAATCCCTTGTTTTTCTATTCCCTTGGGTTTATGATATCAATCCATTGGGTTGATTAATCTAATGGTTCATATTTCTAGGGTATAATATTATTGATAGGGTTTATAATATTAATCCTAGTGTTTAATAGAAATCCCTTTGGTTTATAATCCTTTGGGTTTATAATACAAATTCCTTGGAATTATAATATTAATCATAGGGATTGTATTCCTAGGGTATAATAATAGTAATAGGGTTTATAATATTAATCCCTTGGGTTTATTAATTTGATGGTTTATATTCCTATGGTTTAATATTCACCATACACTTTAATTTTATTCCCTTGAGTTTACAATCCCTTGGTTTTTTAATATTAATCCATTGGGTTTATTAATACATTGAGCTTATAACATTAGTCGTATGGTTCATGATATGAATATTTGGGTTTAATGTTTGTTTTTGGGTTTATAATATTTATCTTAGGGTCTATATCCCTTGGTTCTATAATATTAATATCTTGGGTTTGATATTGGTCCCTTGGGTTTATAATCCCTTGGATTTTTAGTATTAATTGCTTATAATATTAATCATATGGTTTATATTCCTAGGGTTTAAAGTTGATCATTGGGCATAATGTTATTCCCTTGGGTTTATAATATTAATACTAAGGTTTATAATATTAATAATATGGTTTATATTCCCTTGGGTCTATAATCCATCATATTTTTAGTATTAATCCAATGATTTTATTAATCTCATGAGCTTATGATATTAATCCTAGGGTTTAATATTTATCCATTAAGTTTATAATCATTTGGGTTTATAGAATTAATCCTTTGAGTTTATTAATCTTAGGTTTTATGTTACTAGGATTTAATATTAATCCTAATGTTTAATGTTATTCATATGGGTTTAAAATCCCTTAGGTTTACAAATCACATATGTTTATAAAGTTAGTCCTAAGGTTTATAATATTAATTCCTTGTGTTTAATATTGCTCCCATGGGTTCATAATCCCTTGGTTTAGAATATTATGTTAATTATGCTATAGTTTGAATGTATAAAGAATATAAATATGTATTAGTTATATTAAAAACATCGTTTATTTGCAATTAGTATAGATCATAATATAAAATAATAACCAGTGATTTTATTTATATCATTATTAACAATTACAAATATTTAATTTTTAATAGCCATCTTTAGATTATACACCTAATAATTATTAATGTGGTTCATTTATGTCTATCGACATATATCAACCACATTTACTAATGTGGTTGTAAATGTACTTGGTATACTCCTATCAATGTATATCAACCACATTAGTAAATGTGGTTGTTTTCGGTTTAATATTATTCCATTCAGTTCATAATCCCTTGGGGTTTATTATTAATCCCTTAGGCTTATGTTTCCTTAGGTTCATAATATCAATCCCTTGGGTTTATTATTAACTTGGGTTTCTAATATCAATCATGGTCAACCATAACCAACCATGGTCAATCGTGGACAATCATGGTGGGATCTTGCACTATGACAAAAATTGTCTCCATATAAAAATCACGGACATTCATGGTCAACCGTGCTCAGCCATGGTTGATGATGGTCAAACATGTTTTATAGAATCAAACATGGTCAAGCATAGTCAATCATTGTAAAAAATGTTTGAATCTTGCGTTGTGGAAAAAATTGTCTCGATATGAAAATCAACCATGGTCCAATGTCGCATTGTGACAAAAATTGTTTGGATATGAAAATTAACCATGGTTAACCACGATCAAACATGGCATAGTGATAATGATTTCCTCAATATGAAAATCAACCATTATCAACCATGGTCCAATGTTGCATTGTGACAAATATGGTATGGATATGAAACTTAATCATGGTCAACCATGGTCCAACATGACATTGTGATAAGTATTGTCTCAATATGGAAATCAACCATGGTTAATCATGTTTATTTTATTTTTTATAATAGCTATATTAGGGTTTATATTCATTGGTTTATAATATTAGTCCCTTGGTTTTCATCCTATTCCCTTGGGATTTTAGTATTAATCCCTTCGGTTTGTTATTCCCTTGGGTTTATAATATCAATCCATTCGTGTTACACAACATTTTATCACTATCCCTGTACTCCCCATTGCTTGATCCTCGAGGGCCTATACAGTGTACCCTACATGCTTACCCTTCATGAAGAAACTTCCATTATGTCCCTCCTCATGAGCAGAGCAATTCCCTTTTGCACCATTTCCCCAAAAACTTCTGTTTTTCCCAGTTTACAAGGTTGACGCTAATGGTATTTGTCCTCCTCACACCGATATACAGAGATTAACACTATCCCTAGTGCGTACTAGATCGACTAAGCTCTATTCCAATCACACCAGTCCTCTTATGGAATGTTTTTTAAATAAAGAGCCGAAACTTCGAGCACTAGAAGCTTCGTAAGGTAAGTCTGGTAAATGGTTTGGCCAGATGGGGTCGAGGATGATAGTTTGGGATCCTTTCCCCTATAATGTTGGAACTACCTCAAGAGATAAGACCTTTTCCCATGAGAAGAGGATTCATCTCCCATCCATTCATGCTATATAAACCTCCATTTTTCCCAAGCACAAGCTACAGTTAGTGTTGAAGTGTTAGTGATATAGTGTTAATGTTGGTGTGCTAGAGCTAATTAGGTTTGGAGTAAATAGCATGCTATTCGTAGTTGTATCTATCCAGTTGTGTGAGGGAGAAGTGTGAATTTAGTTCAGTGTGAAGCATAAAGGGAAGAGCCTTAAAACTACTGCTGTTGAGGTCATCATGGAATGTTAGCAAAAGTGTGTGGGAACCTAGTTTTGTCGGATATACAATGGTTGTAATCTCTTCCTGATTCAATATATATGCAACTATAAATTGATTTCTTACATGATTTTTCATCTTACATGTTGATGGCTTAATGTTTCTTGACTTGTTAAGTAGGTTGAATTACAATTTGTTTATTACCACGATTGTTATTTCTTGTTGTTTACTTGTTTCAGGTGTTTTAAGAAGGAAGCAAGAGATAGCTAGAGCGAGAAAGAAAGGACATCATCAAACAGGATAAGAGTATTAAGAGGTAGGCCCTCTTAATTGGTTCTAGCCGAGGGAAATCTTCCATAGAATGTATCAATTGTGGCTAGACCCATTATCGGGCTAGAGGAATTGTTTGTGTCCACACACATAATTTTATTCACCACAAATTGGTGACTCCACTGGGGATCCAATCCTTCTGTTTGTCTTGTTTGAGATTTCATGATTTCATGTGAACTTTCTAGTTCCACTTTTTCCTTTTGGTTTTGTTACTTTTACTCTACTTATTGGTTTGAGTTTGAAATTTATAGTAGCAGATATTTTCCTAGCTCCAATTTTTTTTTTTTTTTTTCTTGGCTCCCTCACTCAACGTGCTTAATCCACTGACAATCATGCCAATTAGCATGATATGCTGAAAAATAATTGTGTCGACCTCCCTCTCGTACTTGTCGTCAATTAGGTAGTTGCATCGTTACTTTTAAGTGAATATTAGGGTTCACCACCGATCTTGGCCAATGTGTTTTGCTCTCATTTTTTATACCCTCTAAGTTGTTTAGATTGTCTTCTTCTTGACTAGAGAGCTTTATTTAGATTGGTTTGTGTTCTTTCTTGGTTTAGCCCGCCCTTTGATGTGTTAATTCTAGCCCTATGTGAAGTTATTTTTTATTTTTTTCTTTGAATCCCTCGATCAATACTATTTTTGGGCAAACAGTCGCACCGATGAGGCCTATCGGCACTAGGTTTAGCCTAAAAGTCATGCCAATCATGCCAATCAGTACTAGTTTTTTCCCAAAAGTCGCTCCAGTCTCTAAGTTAAGAAAAAAATCACAATTTCCCCCATTCCAGTGCTAGTGTGTCTTGACCCACAGACTCTCTTCCTCCTCATAGAAGTGACTAGATGCTTTGTTTTCTTTGATTTCAATTGAATGAGTGAAATAGTCTCATTTGTTCTCTTATTTCAACTGCCTCTTTTCTCTTTCCAAGTATAGATTACATTTCTTGGTTTCTCGATTGAAGCATTTATGCGATTCAGGGAAGAAGTTTCTTTTAGTTTCATTTATCATTCTTTGGATTTGATCAATTCTTGTTTGTTCGAAATTGTGAAAATCTTCATTAAAGTGCCTTATGTAAAACAATAATTTTTCATTTAATGAAAACAAGAACATCATTCTAGTTTACTTAAGTGAAAATATTGCATTAGTAGCAATATTGAGAAGCTAGAATTGCACCATTATAAGCATTGGAAATGAAATGAAACTTCTTTTGTTATTAAGGTAAGATTAAGTGTGTTTAGGAGATTTATTATTCATTCTTTGATTGTTGCATTGATTTTGTGTTCCCTATCTCTCAATTAGTGTTAACTTTCATCGAACAAAGATCTATTTTCTCATATAGCTGCATGTAGGGATTTTTTTAGAGGACATCAGTAGGGCCTTGTAATTGAGACCTAATTCAATATCAACTGTTAAAATTTATTTAATTAACCTAAGGAGGAATTGAAACTTAACACTCACATTTAGTGGTCTCGGCTAGAGGCTGTTATTCGCTTCCGCATTAGACAATTCTAGTATGGATATGTGCTCCCTATACCATGAAGTATATAAAGGGAAATCCCTCTAGGCTACAATCCTTTACCCATACGAAGTTGAGTAGGTCACCTTGTGAACATGATACACTGAAAACAACATTCGAGAAGATTGCCTGCCCGTACTTCTCGATTCGCTGAGAAGTATTATGCATTTCAAAGTTTCCTGGTAATCCTTTTTACCTAGATCATCTAGAGTAGTGATTTGATCTTTACTGAATCATTAAATTGAAAGGATCATTCGAGCACTTGTCCTTTCAAACTCGTTTCCAATCGAAAGTGACTAGAGTCATATTTCATCCTATTCTCAACTCCTAAAACATGAAAAGGTAAACTTTTGTTTCAGTTTTCTAAAATTAACTTCGCACGAAATATTCCTGGTAAAGGTTATCCTCCTTAGTAATTCTTTAGGGTTAATTACAATGGCGACATTTCGAGAGTCCACCAGTCAAGGGTTCCCCTCAGATGGGAATCCTGGTCCTTTTCCTTCTTTTGGAAATGTTGGTTCTCCTTATATGGTGATGTTGTCCTTTCGAGGGTTAATAATTAGTTTACCTATGTGGTTTTTTTAGACCTTGGTGGTCCCAAGTGTCCCAACTCCTATCCAAACATCGTTTTCATTTGAATCACGTCACGATGATTCTAAGGTTTACCCCTTGCCTTATTCCCTTATTTCTTCACCCTCCTCTTCTACTTCGCTTAGTCAAAGTTTCATGTCTAGTAACCAAGAGGCTAAGAAGAAGAAGATGAAGAAGAAGAAGTCAGATAAGTGAGAGGCCAACCATGCAGCTATTACTGCAAATGTACCCCCCATTGACAAACCTTCTGGTCCTTCATGGAAGGTCGAATTCCCTTGAATGATGTGTAAGGGTGACCATCTCCTTTGAGACTATCCTGACATTAATTTAGTCTTAGAGGTGTAGTCTCAAAATCTGGATCGACCATCCCCATCGACCTCTAGAGATCATGTCAATGCTACACCCTCAGCTAATTATGGTAAAAAGAAGGGAAATATTATATTCCCTTGTAGGTTATATGAAGGGAAGCATCTTCTTCACCTTTTTCCTCTCATGGATAAAGCTTCCAAAGTTTGGGAAAACCTTACAGCTCCTCAACCCCAACTTCCTATTGGTTATGAGAGGCTTTCTTCTAATCCTCTCCAAATTGGTAAATACATTGACTTGGATTTATCTCTTACCCATCATGCTCTTCCTAAGCATGACTCACATGTGTCTATTACCAACCAACCATTTATTTGAAAGAGTGTCGACTTGGATCCTCCTTTAGTTGTTCAGTCTGTTCCCGGAGAGAGTAGTGATCATACTGCTCACTTTCTTCTCATCTCCTTAGATTCTCATGAATAAAAGAGTGACCCTCCCATATCGGTGGTTCAAGAGCATCCCTCTCCTTTTCCTGTAGAGCATGGGGGAAATCATATGACACTCCCACTAAGTAGTTATGTCGTTTCTTTCGATTGGATTCACTTCACTTCTTTCCACTTCCCATCTTATGTGCCTTTCGAGATCACAGTACAAACCCATAACCTAGTAGTACATGGCACTATATTAGATGAAGGTGCATCTGTTAGCATCATGTCTTCTACTACTTGGCAAGCTTTGGTCTCCCCACAACTTGTGCCTATCAGCCAAAATCTGTTGACTTTCAACAGAGGAACCAGTCAACCCTTGGAGGTCCTTCTGAAGTTCCCGATTACTTTAGGAGGAAAGACCGTCTATATAGATCTGATGGTAGTCCAAGGTCCCTTAGATTTCAATCTTCTCCTTGGACGTAACTATGTTTATGTCATGGGAGCTCTTATTTCTTCACTTTTCCATGTGGTTTATTTTCTGCACGAAGGGAGAATTGTCATTATTGATCAACTATTATTCGTTGGTCACCAGGTTCCTCCTTCAAAACCATCATCCCCTATCGTCTCTTGTTTGCAATTGGTACCTTTCTGCCATAGGTCAATTATGTGGCTACCTCTTCTGTCTCTGCATCTGCTGATGATCACACAGATGGTATAGTACATTATGTACTGGGGGAATTGGAACCCGATCTGTCTTTGGTACCAAATGACATGTATTCTTCCTAGAGCATGGTTCTTCCATCTAGTGAAAACCTCTTAGGAGCCATGTTCTCATATGGTCCATGATCAAACTAATGATGATAGTTCCTGGTCTTATGTCAAACTTGTTAAAAAATGAAACAAGGGATGAGCATATTTCTTTGTCTTGCAGCAAGCTTGTTAAAAAAGGATAGTTCTTTTACTTTGTCAACCTCATTTAAAAAATGAAACACATCCCTTTTCAAAATTGAGTGTTTGATTAAGATCTTGTAAAATCCTAGTTGAGTCTTTCTAAGATCTCAAAAGTGAACCTTCATTCCATCCACCTAGTTGACTAAAATTAAGGTTAGGCGGCATGTACCTCAATTGAGTCACTATGCTTGAGGCATGAAAACATATAGTAAGCTTAGTTTTTATTTAAAGCTTGTGTAAACATGAAATCGAATCCAAGCGAAGTTCTCCATGGTTCAAGCTTCTGTAAAAATGAACCCATGCCC
Source organism: Pinus taeda (assembly GCA_000404065.3). NCBI lineage: Eukaryota > Viridiplantae > Streptophyta > Pinopsida > Pinales > Pinaceae > Pinus > Pinus taeda. The sequence continues at coordinate 273,170 of APFE031576193.1, forward strand.
AATTTACATCTCGTGATTGTCATTTTTATCAACGAATTTATGCTAGATGAGCCTTGGTTGTTTCATTGCATCACCACCATATTTTTATCGGATCATATTCTTTCACTTGGTTGTTTTTCCTTTCCTAAGGGACTTCAAGGATGAGTGGTTTTATTAGTCAACCTCTTGACCATTACATGTTTTGAACAATTCCACCATTGTCGGAACTAAATGCTACCCTTTATACCAGTCCTTCCTCGAGGATGAGTCACCCTTAAACTCTTTTCTGACTTGTAAAATATGAAAAGGTTGCCGACTATTTTTTCCCTTTTTTGACTCATTAAAGAGAATAAAAATGGGGGGTTTTCTTTCAAGCTCTTTTTCAACTCTTTAACCATGAAAAGATAGTCGAGCCCTTGTCATTTCGAACTCGTTAACGGATGCAAAATATCGTGTGCCTAGTATATGTTTAACCATTTTTTGTGCTGGGATGCACTATTTATGGAAAAGGTGCTCCTTGACTAAAATGTTCAAGCGGTTCTCTCAAGTATCATTTTCTACCTTTCGTGCTTGAGAGACACAAATGTACAAAATGGGGCCATGTGGAGTTTTCTTTTCTGTGTCTTTTTCAAACTCCCTAAACATGAAAAGGATACCAAGTTATACTTTTGTCAGACTCATAAAATTATAAAATGACATCTGATTCATTACCAAGATGAACATGAGCTTCTCCTTCATAGAGCTTGTTAAACATACTAGGTCGGATTCGTCCGAAGGATGAATTTACAGTACACGCATATTCTATCCCCTTCAATCTTGCGATAAAAAATAATTGGGATACCTACCAGAGATGGTAGGGGGAAATGTGGAAATCTAATCAATTGTGTTGGCAACTCACTCTTAAACGTGATAGTTTCTGCTTCATGTCGGGTTGGGATATCCTCCTTTGTATCGTTGACCTTCCTAGGTTGTGTCATTCATTTTTGGCTTCCATTTGATCTCTGCCAAGTCATCATGATCACTGATCCTATGGATCCAAAAGCTACGAAACTTCTAGTTGTCTCGCTGATATATTCAAGAGTTTTCCTTCTGTAGTTACATTTACCTCTTATTCTCTGTATCATCCAAAACCATTTTACATCCTTTTGTCTTGCATCGATGATGTGGGATACATTATGTCCATCCTTCGATATAGTCACTTCTTGTCCACTTCAACTCATTACTGGGAAGTTCACCGAGAGAATCCCATCCAGTATCTTAGAGCTTGCATGCCCTAATGGCAAGTTCTTCACACTCGACGATGAGTTCACATCATTGGATTTTGATCGAGTGATTTCATGGGTGTTCGACTTCAGTTCCTCTATTCAGATTCCATGGACTGTGCTAATAGTACCTTGAGGACCATTGTCCTTATTGGTGGTTTCTCTCACACTGGTTAACAATTTACATCATTGACTAGTAATCAAGCGACTTTCTAGCATGTTCGACGCCAACACATCTATTTGCATGCTAGAGTTTGTAATTTGATTGGGTCATGTTAGAGTGCAAGACCGTGGGCTCAGAACACAAAATCCCACATTTCGAAGTGATGTAACATGGTTATGATGATATACATGTCTCTTTTAGATGGATGGCTGCGACCATACCATGAGCTATCATCTATGATCCTTCTCATTTTTGGATGGTTGTGACCATACCTTGGTTTCATTATGATTCTCTTTGACGAATGGTTGTGCCCATGCTTGGATCCATCTACATGATCATTCTCTGGATGGCGGTGTCCATTCAATGATTCATGTATCATCTGACAGAGTTCTCAGTTATGTATGTGTATCTGTACTTGTTTGCAAGTTTTCCGATGACAGACTACGGTTCCCCACAATGATTCCTAAAGCATTTCATCCCTCACTCTAGTTTGGCATTCACGCTTTAGGGGGAATCTGTTACAAAACATTTTTTCATTGTCCCAATACTCCCCATTCCTTGATCTTAGACGACCTCTACAGTGGACCCTACATGCTTGCCCTTCAGGAAGAAACTCCTATTGTGTTCCTCTTCATGAGTAGAGCAATTCCCTTTTGCACCATTTTCCCAAAAACTTCTATTTTTCCCAATTTACAAGGCCGACGCTAATGGCCTTTGTCCTCCGCGTGCCGATATGTAGGGATTAGAATGAATCCTAAATGGAAGAGACTTAAAACTACTATTGTTGCGGCCATCACGTAATATTAGCATAAGTGTGTGGGAAACTAGTTTTATCAGAGGAGATAGGAAACGTCAAGACAATGGTTGTAATCTCTTCTTGATTCAATATATATGCAACTATTGATTGATTTCCTACATGATTTTTCATCTTACATGTTCATGGCTTAATGTTTCTTGACTTGTTAAGTAGGTTGGATTACAATTTTTCTATTATCACAGTTGTTGTTTGCTATTGTTTACTTGTTTCAGGTGTTTGAAGAAGGAAGCGAGAGATAGCTGGAGTGAGCAAGCAAGGACATCATCAAACCGGATAAGCATATTAAGAGGTAGGCCCTCTTAATTGGTTCTAACCTAAGGAAATCTTCCATAGAATGCATTATTTGTGGCTAGACCCATTATCAGGCTAGAGGAATTGTTCGTGTCCACACCCATAATTTTACTTCACCACAAATTGTTGACACCGTATTAGGGCGAGGAGGAAAAAGGCCATTAGCGCTGGCCTTATAAATTGGGAAAAATAGAAGTTTTGGGGGAAATGGTGCAAAAGGGAATTTCTCTGCTCATGAAGAGGGACACAATGGGAGTTTTTTCATGAAGGGTAAGCATGTAGGGTTCACTGTAGAGGTACTCTAGGATAAAGGAATGACGAGTACAAGGACAATGACAAAATGTTGTGTAACAATTAGGTTTATAAATATTAATCAAGGTAAACCATGGTCAATCATAGCTAACCATGTTCAACCGTGGTCAACGATGGTCTAACATTGCATTCTAAGAAAGATTGTCTCAATATGAAAATCAACCATCGTCAAACATGCTTAACCATGCTCCAACGTTGGATTGTGACACTAATTATCTCTATAATGAAATTAACCATGGTCAACCATGTTTACTTTAGGGTTTAGCATATTGATGTTAGGGTTTATACACCTTCAGCTTATAATTGTTATCCCTTATGCTTATTATTCTCTTTGGTTTATAATATAAATCCCTTGGGTTTCTTGATCTAGGGGTTCATATTCCTAGGATTTAATATTACTAAATAATGGTTAACCATAATGAATGATGGTCCACCATGGTCCAATGTTGCATTGTGACAATGATTGTCTCAATATGAAAATCAACCATGCTCAACCATGTTTATTTTAGTATTTTTAATATTTATCTTAGGGTTTGATACCTTGGGTTTATAATATTAATCCCTTCGGTTTAATATTATTCCATTGGGGTTTTAGTATTAATCCCTTGGTTTTATTATTCCTTTGAGTTTATAATATCAATCCCTTGCATTTATTATTCACTTAGGTTTATAATACCAATCATGGTAAACCATGGTCAATCATGGGGTTTTAATATTAATCCCTTCAGTTTAATTTTCCCTTAGGTACATAATATCAATCCCTTGGGTTTATTATTAACTTGACTTTATAATAACAATCTTTGTCAACCATAACCAACCATGGCCAACCATGGTGCGATGTCACATTGTGACAAAAATTGTCTCCGTATAAAAATCATGGACAATCATGATCAACCATGGTTAGGCATGGTTGATCATGGTCAACCATGTTTTATAGAGTCAAACATGGTGAACCATGGTCAATCTTCGGTCTTTAGTATTAATCCCAATGGTTTGTTATTCCTTTCAGTCAAACATGGTGAATCATACTCAATCATGGTCAGCCATGCTCAAATGTCACTTTGTGACAAATAATTAATTAGTACTATTAATTATT
>APFE031576193.1:277689-303344 GCA_000404065.3 Pinus taeda
GTGTGTGGTCATATAAAATTTGTTGAACATCTAATTATTTTGATAATTTTAATTATGATAAATATGTATAAGATTGATTTGGTCGATCTAATTTAAGATTTGCTTAGTTAGGTCAGTTTGTCGAGATAAGAGAGACTGCTAGTAACTTTAATGATGAAAAATGATGAAATACAAATTTTGAGTGCAAAGTGTCAATGTAACAATTTTGATAGATATAAAATGTGGATACTAAGAATATAGTGAATTACAAACAATCTTCATTGAAATAAATCTGAAACTATTTTTTTCTACTGTTCCTATTGCCACACCTATTAGTTTTACCATGTTCTCATACAAATCATATGAAACGAGTAGTTGGAATCATAGGCTATTGAAATATTTAACTCGAGCTATTGTAGTAAACAACATCATACCCTGTCTCTATTCCTCTCCAATAGTAATAGTAGTTTTCTCGAAATTCAATCATTGAGACTTATGAAGTGTTAAACCCCAAATAATTTTCAATGGTAGTTATTTTCTATTATCATGTTTGAATGCAAAGTAATTAACAATGTTGAATGATGGAAAATGGGAAATAATAATGTACCCAATTATAAATAGTGTATAGTTTCAAGAAGCAAGCACATTAGTTAGGATGAAAATTCGAGTATTGTATTTATGGTTGAATAATTTTTATGTGCTTACACTGAGAGAGAGTGTGTATTTTTTGGTGGTGAGAAGGAGAGACAATGGGAGATAGAGATATAGATGGGAGAGGCGGGAGAGGGAAGAAGAGAGAGAAAAAGCCAGGGAGGGACGAAGAGATATAGATATGGAGAGAGAGATGTTAGATATAGAGAGAAGGGGAAGAGAGAGAGAGTGGGAGGGGAAAGGAAGGGGGGGAGAGAGAGATGGACAGATATGGAGAGAGAGTGTGTATGTTTAAGGGTTGAGATAGAGAGATAAATATGGAGAGACAATGGGAGAGAGAGATATAGATGGAGGAGGTAGACATGTGCTTACGCTTAAATCAATCCACACTATTATTCTAATTACGTTGAAATTAATGTATACCGTACATCTTGTTGCATCAAATCAGAAATTAACATCTACACTAAGCTCAATGCATCTACTGCAAAAAATGAAAAAGGATAGAAATCAACATCTATACTGAAATCATTGTTAATCACTTTGTTTGGAAGATCCTTGGGTTAAGATGTATCTATCCTAATTCTTTATAATATTATTTATATAATAAATTTAACATATGTATATATAGAAGTATTCTAATTTTTAAAAGTTTTATTAAAACCTCCATTTAATCTCTATGAAAATATTGTTAGTATTCGTGGGGAGGGAGGGTCTAGATATGTCTTAGAAGTAATTATAACCTTTTTGATCTTAGATTGAATTAAAAAATGTTATAAAATTAGATTAAATTAAAATATTTGTAAAACATTTTTATTTTGAAATAATTTATTGTTTTTGGGCATGTGGTATCGATAAGCCATGATATTTGCCCATGGTATTGGAACAATTGAAAGCCTAGATCCATAACATAATAATAAAATGTCTACATGAACCATGGTATTGATAAATCATGGTAGTAGCCCATGGTATCATAATTTTCTTCCCTCCTCTCGCTCTCTATATTTCTCTTGTGGGTATTGGCCCATGGTATTGTAAAAAACCTATCTAGAAGTTAATAATATCCATGTTAAATATTACATTCTACTCAATACTTTCCCTCGCTCCTACTAATCTTATCGAGAACCATTCCATTATATTGACTTTACCTTCCTACAACCGAAATCCTGAATGCAATGAAATATAAATTAACCTTATTATTATTATTATAGGAATCACACAATGGAAAACCTAAATGCTAGGAAATTTACCTCGTTATTACTACAGGATATGACCAATTGAATCATTTGCTTCCTTTACCCAATTTTATTTTTTATTCAATGAATAAGCTAATCGATCTCTTTTTAAATTGTATATATATTGCTTTCCAAATTGAGGTTGTTAATATTAGCTTACACATGTATTTTTTTTAATGTAACATTACCTGACATCTCCTTCATTTTTTTTTAATTTGAAGTGACAACATCTCCCTCATACTCTTTTAAAGATTGTATATATATCGTTTTCAAAATTGAGTTTGTTAATATTAGCTGACACGTTTATTTATTTTAATTAATTATTTTTAATTATTTGTTTTGAGTTTGTTAATATTAGCGACACATTTACTTATTTTAAGTAATTTTTTTATTTTAAAGTAACTTTACACATATTTTCTTCTATTGTTCCTATTGTCACACCTATTAGTTTTTCCATGCTCTCATACCGATCATAAGAAACGAGTAGTTGGAATCATAGATCATTCAAATATTTCACTCGAGCTACCATAGTAAACAACATACCTTGAAGGCAAAGTAATTAACAATGTTGAATGATGGAAGATGGGAATAATAATAATGTAACCAATTATAAATAGTTTATAGTTTCAAGAAGCAAACATTTTATTTAGGATGAAATTCAAGTATCATATTTATGGTTGAATGGTTTTTATGTGCTTAAACTGAGAGAGAGTGTGTATGTTTTGGTGGTAATAAGGAGAGAAGGGGAGATAGAGATATAGATGGGGAATGGGGAAGAGGGAAGAAGAGAGAGACAAAGACAGGGAGGGAGGAAGAGATATAGATATGGAGAGAGAAATGTTAGAGATAGAGAGAAGGGGAGGAGAGAGAGAGAGGGGAAAGGATGAGATGGAGAGAGAGTGTGTATGTTTAGGGGTTGAGATAGACAGATAAAGAAGGAGAGACAATGGGAGATAGAGATATAGATGGAGGATGTAGAGATGTGCTTACACTGAAACCAATGCACACTATTAATATAATTACTTTGAAATTAATGTACATCATACATCTTGTTGCATCAAATAAGAATTTAACATCTGCAGTAAAATCAATGCGTCTAGTGCAAAAAATCAAATAGGATTACAAATCAACAGCAATACTAAAATCCTTGTTAATCACTTTTCTTGGATCCTTGGTTAAGATGCATCTATCCTAGCTATTTATAAATTTATTTATATTATAGTAATTTCACATATGTATATAAAAATTAATTCTCAATTTTTTTAATTTAATTAAAACTTTCCATTTAATCTTATGAAAATATTGTTAGTATCATGAGGATGGAGGGTTTAGATATACTTCAGAAGTAAAATTATAACTTTTTTGATCTCAGATTTAATTAAAAAATGTTATAAAATTAAATTAAATTAAAATATTTTTATTTTGAAATAAGTTATTGTTTTTGGGCATGTAGTATTGATAAGCCATGGTAGTGGCCCATGGTATTGAAACAATTAAAAGCCTAGATCCATAACATAATAATCAAAAGTCTATATGGCCCATGGTATTGATAAACCATGGTAGTAGCCCATAGTATTATAATTTTCTTCCCTCCTCTCCCTCTTTATTTTTATTTTGTGGGTATTGGCACATGGTATTCTATAGTGGACTTACTACAAGGAAAACAAGTCATTGGAGTGAAGTGGGTCTATAAGACCAAAAACAACATTAAGGGAAAGATTGAAAGGCACAAAGCAAGGCTAGTTGTCAAAGGATACAAGCAGTAGCATGGAAGAGATTATTCAAAGACGTTTGTGTGAGTCACAAGGATAGAGACAATGCATCTAGTTGTGGTGATTTTCACACCACATAAATATAAAGTGCATCAAATGGTTGTAAAATCAATGTTCTTGAATGGAATGCTGGTCGTAAAATCAACGTTCTCGAATGGAATGTTGAAAGAGGAAATGTATGTTGTGCAACCGTCTGGTTAAGAGGTAGAAGGCCAAGAAGACAAAGTGTATCGGTTGAGGAAAGCTCTTTATGGGCTGAAGCAAGCACCACATGAGTGGTGCAACGGGATAAATTCCTACTTATTGGAGAATGGTTTCAACAAATGTGACGGTGAGCTTACTCTCTACATCAAAGAGAGTGATCGTAAGAATCTTATTGTCATCTTATATCTAGATGATTGAATTTTTACAGGTAGTGATGATTTCCTCATCGATGATTTCAAGAAAGTCATGAAGAATGAATTTAAAATGACTAGCTTGGGGTTGTTACGATATTTTTTGGGCACAGAAGTGAAGAAAACAGAAGTTGGCATTTTTATTTCATAAGAAAAGTATGTAGTAGACATTTTGGAGAGGTCTAAGATGAAGAACAGAAAGCCCGCACCAACTCCAAATGTCATGGAATTGAAGTTGAGAAAATAAGATTGCAGCAACAATGTCAATCCGACATTATACAAAAGTATGATAGGTAGCTTGATGTATTTGACCACCATTAGGCCAGATATAATGTATGTAGTGAGTTTGGTGTCGAGGTTTGTGGAGACACCTAAGGAAACACATTGGCAACTAGAGAAAATGATTCTAAGGTATGTAAATGTGACAAAGGAGTTTGGTATTCAGTATGCCACAACTGATAATTTCAGGCTGGTTGGTTACACCAAAAATGATTGGGCAGGAAGTGTCAATGACATAAAGAGCATGTGAGGATGTGTTTTTCATTTGGATTGTGAAGCCATTTTATGGGCTTCCAAGAAGTAGCTAATAGTGTCACTATGAACAACAGAAGTTGAATATGTCACCCCAACAACAACAGCTTGTCAGGCAGTTTAGATGAGAAGGATTTCGAGGGATCTTTGTTACGAACAAGGGGCAACGACAACTATTTTATGCGATGAAACCTTAGCAATTACATTATTAAAGAATTATGGTTTTTACAAGAGGATCAAACATATTGATGCTAAGTGTATTTTTATCAAAGTGTTGATTAACAGTGATGAAATTGTGTTGCAGCACTATAGGTCACAAGAGCAATTTGCTAATATTTTCACAAAGCCATTGGCACGTGAACATTTTGTTTATCTCAAACATTGTTTGGAAATTGTCAATGGTGGCAATTGTGATTAAGGGGGAGTGTTGGAAATAACAATCCCAACCACCGTCTTAGAGAAACTAACAAACACCATGCTTGCCGAGTGCATGGTTGGGATTTTGTTTGTAGATGAAAGGACATAACTCAAAAAAGAAGGATAGCATGGACCATTCCGCAACACATCACAGAAGTTAAGGTATTTAATGATGTTTAGTAAATAAGTATGGGAAAGCATTCACTCTGCAACTGTTACCCATTGTCCACAACACCTGCAAGTTCAGAAAACCAATTACTATGTAAAATAGCTCATGCTCCCTATTAATTATTTGCTTTGTCATATATTCATGTCAAATTTGTATGTTGAAATAAATATGGATGTAAAAGTCATTTGTATTGTTGGGAAGTTACAGTGCGAGTGAGGTAGTGAGGAAAAAATTGTGGAGGAAATATTAATTGGTGGGTGAAAACCAGTTTTACAGAGTTTTACAAGCATTTACTTGCAACCTCAGTGATACTTAAAGCAGAGTAAGTCTTTTGTATTTTTGCTTCGAGCTGGAGCCTTCAATTATCATGTGAATGTATTTTTCTACTTTTTATATTATAATAAAAAATGTGTTTTATCACACGAATGTATTTTCTTATGTTCTATATTATAATAAAAAAAATGTTATGTTGTGATGTGTTCTTAAACATTTCTAAGTAAATTTACCCGACCCTTTTTGCTTTTACTCTTTTTTTCAATGAGTTATTTCATGTGCTTTATTAAGGTTAAGGTTATGTGTAGTTGCGAGTTCAATACCGCAACATAAGGCTTACATCTACGCAACTGAACTCTCATGAAACTTACCTTATAAAACAACATATAGAAACTAATTTTTCATAAAACTTACGTTATAAAACAAATAAATATAACATTAATAAAACTAATTCAAACATATCTTTTATAAAACAAATAATGTAACATTAATAAAACTAGAACGTAAAACTAATAAAACTAAAAATATTTGATGCTAAATGCATAACGATAAATAATTCGAACTTGATTTGCGAGGGTTAAACCTAAAAATGAAAGGTTAGTTAATTAGTAGAAGAAGTTGTTTGGAAAGTTATGTAAATTTTAGTTATATTTAGAGAAAATTTGGCTAGTATTTTTGTAAATTGAAGTTATAATTGAAATTATAGTTATTAAACTTCAAAATTTTAGGTGTCTTAGAAGTTTTTAATGGTGCTGAATCTATTTCAGCCATCAAAAACTATTCAAACACTGACTCTACATGAATTTTTGAAATTTTTTTGCCCAAATTCTAGCCACTTTTGACAGTCTGAAAAATTCCAGACATAGTTATACTACTCTTTTCTTACTACTCTTTTCTTAGTTTCCCTCTTTTTATAAGAGTTTACTGAGCTCTATTGTTATTTGCTACCCAAAATTATGAAGGGCACCTAAATCTGTTTGGAGTCAACAATGTGCATGACTGAAATAAATAAAACTTCATTGTTTGTAAATTTTTTGGAGTAGCCATTCGTTCGACTTTAATAACACGGTTTGATGAGATACCAGAAACTGTAGGTGATAAATCTATTAGTTATTAACTCAAAGATAATTCCTGCGAGGTAAACCGACAGAGTGATTGCACTTCATTTTCTGTGAGAGAGATTGGCGCGATGAAAGGAAATTATCCATTTGGCTTTAATAACACAATTTCATCATCTACCAGTAACCTAATATATATTGTAAGTGATAACTGTGTTAATTAGTAAATAAGAGAGCTTTCCACAGTATGGTTGGAGTTCTTTTTCATCAACTCAGACAACTTTACCCTAAAGGAAACAGAGTGAATAGTTGCACCTCGCGTTGCGTGTGAGCCATTGGGCAGATGAAAATTATTTTTGAATTCGATAGTAGATATTTTTTTTATTATTATTATAAATCTGATAATATATATTTTTGGTGTTTTATGTCAATATGTTAATATATATTTTGGGGAAGGTGGTGAACTTTAGTTTCTTAAATTATATTTTTGGATGGATATATAGGACTGAGATTTCTTCTGCCCAGCCACTTCATTTCTACAAATTCCACAACTGAAACTAAAAATTGAACGAAAAACCATTGCAAAATTTGAAACAAGTTTGACTTAGGAAAAGAAGAGATAAAAACAATCAGGCTGCCGCAAATTATTTCAGTCTCCATGTGCCAATTTAAAATACCACCGCAAAGAAAAAAGAGAAAAGCAATTAGACTGCTGCAAATTATTTCAGTCTCGATATGCCAATTTATTTTATCATGCAAAAGGAAAGATATCGAGAGCAATCCACCATTACATTCCCTTTGAACTCCCTGCGTTTCAGTCCATCCTTTGATACTAAAATGACACACTGGAGATTGCTTGCAACTTATTTGAAGGCGACGGACATCAAGCCTTGAAACACACTAATAATTCAAACGGAACATTAATTGATCCAACCCGACCAATACAGATGACGAAATAAACCGTTGCATGCATATTGTACCATCGTACAATATCGATTATTCATAAAACAGCTTTATAATATCGTTCCTGCAATTCAAGGAGATTAGATACAGTGACGATCATTAAACTCAATTTAATAAAAATAATAAATGAGATCAATGAAAGACATCAGTAGACAAGTGTACCTTTATTAGTAAGCAGGATGAGGAGGAGGAAATGTGTAGTCATGAGGGGGGGATTTGTAGATGGGAGGAGAGTGAAGCACTGGAGGAGGCGTTAGTATCGGTTTTGGAGGGGATTTGTAAATGTAAGGAGACTCGAAGAATGGAGATTTGTACTCTGGGGCAGGAAATTTGTGAACCGGGGGAGGATATTCTATCGGCTTGGGTGGAGATTTGTACTCCGGGGGAGGAAATTTGTGAAGCGGGGGAGGATATTCTGTCGGCTTGGGCGGAGATTTGTACTCCGGGGGAGGAAATTTGTGAACCGGGGGAGGATATTCTGTCGGCTTGGGTGGAGATTTGTACTCCGGGGGAGGATATTCTATCGGCGTGGGTGGAGATTTGTACTCCGGGGGAGGAAATTTCTGAACTGGGGGAGGATATTCTATCGGCTTGGGTGGAGATTTGTACTCCGGGGGAGGAAATTTGTGAACTGGGGGAGGATATTCTATCGGCTTGGGTGGAGATTTGTACTCCGGAGGAGGAAATTTGTGAACAGGGGACGGATATACTATCGGCCTGGGAGGAGGAATTACTACGTGCGTGGGTGGAGATTTGTGCACAGGAGGAGGATATTCTATCGGCTTGGGAGGAGGAATCACTACGTGCGTGAGTGGAGATTTGTGCACAGAAGGAGGATATTGTATCGGTCTGCGAGGAGGAATCGCTACGTGCGTGGGTGGAGATTTGTGCATAGGAGGAGGATATACCATCGGCTTAGGTGGAGATTTATGCACTTCCTCATGATGATGATGGTGATGTTTGTGCACGTGATGACGAAATATGTGTTCGGGAGGAGGATATTTGTGAAGTGGTGGAGGAAGCACTGTTGGCTGAGGAGGAGATTTGTGGAAAGGAGGAAATGATATGGGCGCGGAAGGAGAATCTTTACGCACTGGAGGATTGAATGTTATGGGCGCGGCCGAAGATTTGTGCACAGGAGGAGGAAATACCATGGGCTTGGGAGGGGATTCCCAAACTGGAGACGGTGGAGTGTAAGTAGCGCCACAGTTATATGCCTGGAGGCATATGACTGTGAAAACGGCGAGCAGGAAGCCGTAATGAGTTCCTGCCATGTTTCGCAACGCGAGGACAGATAGACAGTGATTGATGCGAAGTGAAACGCGTCGAGATGGTTTATATAGACAACCACATGTGAAGGTGGATGTGTAGATTCATTAAAAAGTGAGTTTCGTGCGGAACCGATGTTGCTTTCGTGTGGTTAGGAAACCGACAAAAAAGTATTGAAGGTGGTGGAATCGACCACCTAATATGCAATTTCTAGCGCATACCTGGTACTCCGTTCTTTCATTCCCGTGTATCGATTTCGCGGAAGCATAAAATAATGGCATTTCTCAGCTCCTTTATTCGTTTTTCCATTATGAACTGATCAGTAAACCGACACTACTGCTCAGCAACTTTTTGCCGGTATGGTATGAATTCGAATCAAAACTCTGTACATGAGGTTAAACATTTCGTTTTCGGCATGGCAATAAATTATTGTATAGGTTATTATTCCATGGAGTTCACGACAGTGGTATAAGATAATTTCAATATTACAGCTCGACAGTGGTATAAGATAATTTCAATATTACAGCTCGACAGTGGTATACGATATTTCTAAATTACAGCTCAATAACATATTTTTGTGTAGGATGTAGAAGAGACTTAGATTGGTCAAGTTCGAGTGGTTAAGTTACTAACTACGGAAAATTACTGTGCTGGGGTTGGGGTTAGGTAGGATTAGATAAACCAATTCCTAGGAAAAAAATAAAAAAAAGTTGTATGGAGTAGTTATTAATGTTTTCAATCCATTAAATCAATTTAGATCCATTTAACACTAGACCTATAATGCTTTTAGAGGGATCAAATTTCTAGAGGTGTAAATCTTTTTTTTGGAGTGTACAATTTAAGGAAAGGTTTGCATCTCCAGCGATTTGATCCCTCTCCACTCCCCCTCCACACATGATAGATTTAGTGTTAGATGGATCTAAGTTTGTTCCATGAGGGAAACAATGTCCTCATTATTATGTGTATTTTTAGATTATCATTATTATGTATATGTTTGAGATTGACATCAAAATTCACATTATGTTTTATTTGCTTGGCATGACCATATCATTCTCTTCTTCAATTTGGTTTGTGTTTCTTGCCTTGAATGGTTTTGGATGGTTTGAGTGGTTTGTGTATTTATCTATTTGGATTTGGATGATAATGTTTTTGAATTTACACTCGTTGTGATATATTTTGATATGTGCATGTAATTGTATATGGCAATGAAGAAAGAAGACAATCTTGTCAATAGTTTGTAGGAGTATTGGTACTCTACATTTATTTCATTTAGTTTTAGGTATCTCAACTTCTGACGATTAATTATTTCTCAATAGTGCCCTTCGAGGTATTACCAAATATATCTTGAAGAATGGTTTTAGTAATAATTTATTTTGTCAAGATTACATTTCAAATAATTTTTTTTTCCAAAATAATTTTTTTCCTTCAAGAATATTTTGATGATTCTTTATCTATAGTCTATTTAGAAAATTCAAGAAATAATGCATTTATGATTTCGCTTTTTCAATGAATCACTAGAATTATAAAATCTTTACATTATGTGTTTCTCCAAACAATAAGAATATTTTGATTTGTTTTAAATGTTTATAAATATATTTTTTCCTCTCATAAATATTATGAATACATTATTCTTTGCAATTATCTACCAGTAATTTTGAATATATGTAATTGTATATTAGTAATTAGTTGGTGATGTAGAAGGGAGACAATCTTGTGCAAACACTTTGCAAGAGGATTTATTATTCACATCTATTTCCGTTTAATTCCAGGTATCACAATTTTGAACAGCTAATTAATTCTTAATAGTGTCCTTTTAGGTATTTACTAAATATAAAGATTAACAAGACATATTGCATCTAATGCAAGCAATCAAATACTATTAAAAAATTACATCGACACTAAAATAAATGCATCTAATGCAATCAATCAAATGAGATTTGAGATTAGAAATCAACATCTACATTGAAATCAAATAAGATTAGAAATCTAAATCTACATTCAAATAAATGCATCTAGTGTAAGCGATGAAATAAGATTATAAATCAACATCTACACTAAAATCAATGCATGTAGAGGAAGCAATCAAATAGGATTAGAAATAAACATCTACACTGAAATATGCATCTAGTGCAAGAAATATTCTTCCTTTTGTCTCCCCTCCATCAAATCTTGAAAAATATTTTTAATAATTTACACTCTGAAGATTAACAACATCCAACAACATCCAATCCATGTGATGTAAGCAATCAAATAAGGTTAGAAAACATCTAAACTGAAATTAATGTGTCTAATGCAAGCCATAAAATAAGATTAGAAATCAACATCTACACTAAAATCAATTCATATAGTGCAAGAAAACAAATATAATTAGAAATCAAGATCTACACTGAAACCAATGCATCTAGTGCAATTAATAAAATAGTATTAGAAATAATCATCTACAATGAAATAAATGCATCTAGTGAAAGCAATCAAATAGGATTATAAATAAACATCTACACTAAATCAATTCATCTAGTGCAAACAATCAAATATAATCACAAATAAACATTTACACTAAAACCAATACATCTAGTGGAAGAAATCAAATAGAATTATAAATCATCATCTACATTGAAATTAATGTGTCATTTACAAGAAATAATCATCCCTCTCTCCCCCCTTCATCTATGTCTATCTCAACCTTCATCTCACCTTCTTACCTCCCTAAGGCACACACGCTCCCTCTCTCTCCATATATTTCTATTTCTTCGTCCCTCCCTCCCTCTCTCTATCTCTCTCTTATTCCCTCTCTTCACTACCCATCTATATATCTATCCCCCTCTGCCTCTCCTTTGTCTCTCTATATCACCCGCAAAGCATACACACTATTTCTCTATATCTATCTATCTATCCCTCTCTCTCTCCCGCCTTTCCATATCTCTTCTCTCCTGATCTCATCTCTCCCTCTCTCTCTCTCTTTGACTTATCACTCCCTCTCTCTCTCCTTTCACCTTTCTCTCCCTGTCTCTTTTTTATTACCCATCTCTCTCACCCCCTCCAACTCCCTCTCTCTCTCTCCCTTTGTCCTCTCTCTCATGTCCTCTCTCTCTTCCTTCCTCTATGTCCCTTTCTCTCCCACCTCACTTTATCTCCTTCCCGTATCTCTCTTCACCCTTCGACTCTATCACTATATCCCTTCCTCTCTCCTCTCCCCTTCTCTCTCCCCTTCCTTTCATCTCTGCTTCTTTCTCTCTCTATCTCACCTCAAAACACTCTCTCTTGTCACTCCTTCTCTCTCCTCCCTTTTTCTCTCTCTATGTCTTTCTTCTTCACTCCCTCTCTCCCCCTCCATCTACATCTTTTATCCCTCCCTCTCTCCTCCTCTATCTCAATTCCTCTCTTTCTTCCTTCACCTGTCCCTCCCTCTCTCTAAAGTCCTCTCTTTGTTCCTTCACCTCTCTCCCTATCTCTCCTATGTCCCATTCTCTCCCCATCTCTCTCTCTCTACACTCAAACCTCCTCACTATCTCTCTCTCTCTCTGCCCCCCAACCTTGTCATTATCTATCTCCCCTCTTTATGTTTTTGTCTCCCCTTATCTCTCTCTTACCCTTCTCTCGCTCTCTTACTCCTCTCCTTCCCTCTCTCTTCATTTCTTCTCTTCCCTCTCCTTCATTGTATCTGCTCCTCTCCCTTGTCACTCCCCCTATCTCTCCACCTCTATCACTCTATGTCTTTGTTCTTCCCTCCATATATATGTAGATTTAATATATATCATGATAATTAATATATATTATAATATAAAAATTTAATATTACATTAACATAAAGTTATTAAATTTAATAATATTAATATTAATATTAAATATAATATTAATACTATAAGCCCCATGCGATAGTTCACTTGGTCGAGTTCTTGTTGTTAAGTACCCCTCTTATTGGGAGGTCATAGGGTTAAATCTCCTCGACCCCTTTGGGTTAGGTCTTGTTAATATTACAATATCAATATTAGATTTAATGATGCTTTTTACATGGCATGCTAGCAAAAATTATAAAAAAACTACATCAAATTAATATTTTCAAATATTTTTCAAATATTACAACTTTGATGTAGAGATATTTATGTCTTTAAAGATTTTCATATATCTCTAGGACATTACTTTTCTTTAAAAAGATTCATTTTACAAATGTTTAGTTAAAAGAAATATTAAAATAAATTGGAGTAAGATTTTAGATTCTTTGTGTTGAATTAACATTTTCTCTTTGATTTAAGAAATGACATTGGCTTTAGTAAAGAGTAAAATCATTTAAAATTTTACCTAATTTAGAATTTTAATGTGGTAAAAAATTATGTTAAAGGTAAATTTATGATCCATTCAAATTCGTGTATACAATTTACTATCTATTCAAATACATAGTTATATTTTAATAATTAATCTTAGTCTATTAATAAGATTAAAAAGTTATATGAAATTTAAAATTGGCTATATTAGCAAAAAAAAAATTTGTTATTTTTTGAAAAGTTGACATAGTTATATATCGAAGTCATACTAAGCGTAGGCCGTAAAATAAACCTATGCACACAAACATAACCATATTTTCTGAAAACCTAACATACTTACACATTGAAATCATACTCAAATACACCTCTCAACACAAACATAAAGATTTATTTTTTCAATTATTATTTATCTATTATTGAAAACGGTGAAATTATTTGCTACAGTGATATACATATTTTATTTTTCGCATGAACATATTGGGTGCAGCTATTATTGAAAACGGTGAAATTATTTGCTACAGCGATATACATATTTTATTTTGCGCATGTCCATATTGGGTGCAGCGGGTGTACGGTTGTTATATGGTATTTGTGATTTATAAGTACAGCCCATTAATAAAGAGAGTAGTTCAATGATTATAGGATTTTTTTTGAGTAGAAATTGGTTTGTTTCATTTTTAGTTAAATATAGTGATTTTTTTCTTTTTAAAGTGTATTTTTAAATATGTTAAGGAATTCTTCCATTCAAAGTTTACAGATTAAACAATTTTAACATTGTATTGATTTTGGTTAAAATTATTGAGAAAAAATGCTTCCAAAAATGTTATTTCTTTTAATAGTTAAATTGTTTATGAATAAAATGGTTGATGCATGGAGTAAATTAGTAAATCACTCTTAATTAATTATTGTTGATTTTATTTCATTATAGTTAAAAATGATATCGAAAGTTGATCATAGTTGATAATGGATAACCATGGTTAAGAATACTTAGTTATTGTTGAAAAAACTCTACACAATAGTTAGTTGACCAAAATTAATTAATAAATTTGATTATAATTAATACATATTATTTATATTAGTATAAATTATTATTATAATAATAACCTTTTTCATTGGAGTCTAGTGATACACTTTCAAGCAAGATTGTGATTTTTTGTTGTTTAAAATACATTTTTGAATTCATAAATATATGTGGCACCCTGACCAATGGGGCACTTGAATTCTATAGCTTAAACAACATAAACTCCACTTTTAAAAAAATTTGCCAAATTTTAGTTAAAACTAACAAGAAAATGCTCTCAAAAAAGTCATTTTGTCTGTAAATTAGATTAATCTCTTTATAATATAGCTTAGTTATATGTTATTTTTAGTATATTTATGTATTGATTTGTTCACCGGGCAAAATGTTCCACTAACAGGTAGGGGATCTCCTTGGTGCAAAATCCCTTATAGACTCTACAGTGTTTGGTCTAGGAGTACCATTCTGTATGTAGGAACAAAAACCATCATATTGCTTATAGTTCACTTTGGACGAAACAAACAACATTCATTAGAGAGAAAAATAAAACCTTCAACAAATTCAAATAAGCAACTTATGGAAATTAAACATGTTGAACATTATGCATATAACAACAACTAGGTAGCATTGACATGAGTCCTAAGAGAAGCAATGTTGGAAAAACTTCAAAATAAAACCCATGTATTGAATGAAAATTAGTTCATTGACTATAAATAAGTTTATAATCAACAACCTCATGAAAACATGTGAAGGTGTACAATCTCATACACATATGCATAAATCAATGAAACAGTTCACCAACATACACATAAAATAAACTTAACACGTACCATATGATCATCGCAACAGAAATCCTACAATTATTGATAGCACGTGAAGCAATTTCACCCTTATGCTTGAAGAGCGTCAAAAGGTGAAATACTCATAACATCATCACATGAAAAGTCCATCACATCCATAAGTGGAAGTGCAAAAATCACCACTTCTGTTAACAAAAGTTCTATTAGCTCTTAAACAATGTACACAAACTTAGTCCAAAACCAAAAGTACATTACATTGAGCCATGAAGGTATTCCTATAAAAGATAAGATGATCTTTCACCTTTTGCAAATTTTCAAATACTCTCAATGGCTCTCTATATTCAACATACCTTTTCATATTGTGCAAGCTAATATATTCTCAGTGAAATACAATTCACGTATGTACTAAGAAAACACATAATACTAATAAACTAGTCTAGTAATAGAAAAATCGAGGATATCCCGTTGTAATCCTTGAACCAAATATGCCTTCCATACTTGTAATCTCCTACAAGACTTAGAATCTGGTGTTGAAGCTCGTCCTCATTCCTTTGTAAGCATTCAAGTTCATCTCGTACTAGGGTAGGCTTCTTACCATGTATCTGATTTGAGAGAGTCACAACCTTAGTATATAGCATCATATGCTCAACCACATACTAAGTGACCATCTCCTTTGTAACTTCTAGGTCATCCTTTATGGAGCCTTGCTGGATAGGTTCCAAAAATTCTTGAATCTCTTATCTTACTTCCTCCTTTCTTCCTATTTCACCGAGTGTGCCAATAAAAGGAATATTTTGAAATTCAAACAGACACTCTAGCAGGCTCACTAAGGGTCAATAAGATGCTATAAATCTTTCTACATCTCTAGCCAATTTTTATGTGATTACATCTTAATATGTAAGCCACTTGTCATTTTTTGTTGTGATTGAATCTTTTCTAGGAAGCATTTTAGGTGCATCAGGGTATTGATTGGATCATTCACGTATATGTTCCACTATTGCTGAGGCTACTTTGATCGTCATTACCCTTTCTTTTGGTTCCTTGTGCATGTTAGGGAATGGATATATGACTTGATGTAGGGTCATCATTTCATTGTAAACCAAGTCCATTGCTTCATCTAGTATCTATAACTAATATGAAATGGATGATTGTAAGCCTTTAGCCTTAGAGTATGATGCAAGCAAGGCCTCATTTTCATATTGTACCTGTGCAACTCTTTGTTCAGAGGAAACAAGCTTCAAATTTAGGTTGAATTTTTTTTTACATAATCTATTTACATTTAGCGCTATGGCTATTAGAGAAGAGGTTCCATCTAAGGAAATCATTTTTGGGTTTATATTGATGTTTATGACAATTTCCTTCTCCATGACCACTAATATTGATCCAGGTGGATGTTGGTGGTCACCCCCCTATCCCATTTGCACCCCCGCAACTGTCTCTTTCAGTTTTTCAGTTTCTGTAATTGTAGCACAATTTACTATTTTTAGCAGTTTTTTCGGGTCCTGAACTTCCGGAGCCGTTTTGAGGCCCTAAACGACGTTTTTTGGGAAATCTGGGAGCAGCATGGGTCCATGGATCATTGTTGCCCTTCCCAAAGTTGTATTTCTCGGATAGATCTTTCTAACGAGCTATTGTATGCGTCAAACAGAGATCGTATGCCAAAGTTACGACCACGGGAAATTGATGTACCAATTTACTCAAAACGGGGCCCACAATTTGGCGTTTCATCTTCTAGGGTTAGGTTTTGGAATGTGAAGGGTTTTCCATTGTTTCTCAACAATAAATAGGTCTTCGAGCCTCATTGTAACATAGTTCAGAATAGTTCAGAGGCATGTAGCTACCACATCTCTTCTGAGAGATAAGCTACCATCACCCTAGCTGGTTTATTTACATTTCTGGTTGTAAGCATATTTCAGTATTTTCCATTAATGAAATGAAGCATTATTTCCGCTGCATCCTTGTGTATATGGTTATCTCTGTATTTTGCTGCGTCCTTGTTTAAATCCGGATTAGTGGTATTAGAGCGGTCTGCTTTTTCTCTGTTTTTCTTTACATGTCCCCAACGAGGTCGGGATATAACGAGTTAGGGCTTGAACTGGTCAAACCTTTGCAAGACTAGCCTCGTAAATCCCGACGGCCTCCCATGGCGGATGAGAAGAAAGGCGAGGGGGCAGGAGATCCTATCAAAATCTTGCTTGAAGAAGCCCTCGAGCGGCAAAGGAACGCGATGATGGACAACTTTGCGTAGATCCTTTAGCAACTACCCAGAGGCGACGAATTGGCTTCCAGCAGCTACTCTAGAAATGCCATGCCTTTTAAGGTACAAGTTAATTTTGAAAGCCCCATATTCGAGGGCCAGATAGACGCAGATGCAGTAGATAAATGGTTAAATCTACTAGAGGGTTATTTTTCTGTTCATGAATTTTCAAGTCGGGAAAAGATTGTTTTCGCTCTTCTCAAAGCAGCCCCTCATGTCAAGGACTGGTGGGAAACATACTGCGAGCAGAAGGATGAAAGTACAGGCTCACTATTTTCAGCCGCACCCACTTGAGATTTATTCCGAGATGCTAACAAGGAGCAGTACTACCCTGTCAAAAGCTATGAGGACAAATACATCAAATGGACCACACTGCGACAGGGACGAGACCAAGATGTGCTAGAGTTCACAAAAATTTTTCATACCCTTCACACACAGTTGGGTATCAAATATTCTGAGCTGCATCTGGTACTCAAATACCGTGGCTGCCTACACAGATACATCCAGGATGAGATGGAGTTCTTGAACATCTCCTCGCTTGGCACGACGTATCGATACGGTGTCAAAATCGAGCAAAAGTTCAAACAAAAGAAGCGAGACTTTGGATCTGGAAATCCGAAGCCCAAAGGATAAAGCCAAGGCAGGGTGACCCAAGACAACCCGTTAAAGTTGCAAGAAAGGAACAACACCACGAAGCCGAAGAAGGACACAGGAAAGTGGTGTGAGTTCCAGAAGAGTCCCACTCATAACACAAGTGAGTGTTGGACCAAGCAGTCATTGGTGGCCGAGTTGAAGGGTTCTGAATCAGATGCATGTTCCGACCTTCAGCCAGAACCTGACAAGGGGAATGGCAAAGGGAGGCAGATCATTGATGTGGATCGCAGTGCCACTGTTGCCACTGCCAAAATCCAGAAAAATGAGCCCGAAGATCCAGAGGAGGGGGAACGTCTTTTCCACTCACAGATGTGGATGAAGAGTTTGCCGCTGCAATTCATTGTCGACAATGGCAGTCAAAAGAACCTTATTTCAGCAGAGGTCATGAAGCAGTTGGGCCTACCGACTACACCACACCCACAGCCGTACAATATCAGGTTGCTTCATGAAGGATGAGATCTCGAAGTTCACTAGCAGTGCCACCTTCCCTACAGCATCAAACCATTCACACACGAGGTATTATGTGATGTTACACCTCTGGATGTTTGTGATGTAATATTAGGCCAACTATACTTGTGGAGGAGACATGTTGTGTATGAGTCAAGGCCTTGCGCTACCATTATTTCCTTGGATAATTAATTATACAGGATATCGGAGGTAGCCCCACCTACGGCGACCTCTTTGATCACTGCTAAGAAAGGCAGCAAGCTCATCTCACAAACTGGGAAATTGATTTTCTATCTCGTTCGCTCCCAAAGTAAGGGGAAGATTGTCACCACATCCATGACCCCCGCAAAGGGTTTTTCCACACAGCAGCAGTAACAAAGGGATACGGTCATGGCAGAACACAAGAACAACTTCTCCTCACCCATAGGGGCACCACACAAGTTTCAGGTGGGCAAAAAAGTCTGGGTGCTTTGACAGAAAGAACGCCTTACCAGAACCCATTAGAAGCTCAGACCACTCTAACAAGGTCCTTACAGCAGTACCAAGGCTATGGGGAATAATGCTTGGAGCACATCATTCCTCCATTCCTTCACCTGCACCAAGTTTTCAATGTGGACCGTCGTCAACCATGCTTCCCACCATTACTGGACACACCAGAGATTGCAGGACAAGTTCAGCAGATGGAGGAACTCAACGCAATGGGGACTATTGCTTCCTAAGGGGGGAGGAATGATCCAGGTGGATATTGGTGGCCACCCACCTATCCCATTTGGATCCCTGCAACTGTCTCTTTTAGTTTTTCAGTTTCCGTAATTGTAGCACAATTTACTATTTTTAGCAGTTTTTTCGGGTCCTGAACTTTCAAAGCCGTTTTGAGGCCCTAAATGATTTTTTTTTGGGAAATATATGGGCAACATGGGTCCATGGACTAATGCTACCCTTCCCAAAGTGGTACTTCTCGGATAGATATTTCTAACGAGCTATTGTATGTGTCAAACGGAGATCGTATGCCAAAGTTACGACCCCAGGAAATTGATGTACCAATTTAACCAAAACGGAGCCCACAATTTGGCGTTTCATCTTCTAGGGTTAGGTTTTGGAATGTGAAGGGTTTTCCATTGTTTCTCAACAATAAATAGGCCTTCGAGCCTCATTGTAACACAGTTCGGAATAGTTCAGAGGGATGTAGCTGCCACATCTCTTCTCAGAGATAAGCTACCATCGCCCTAGCTGGTTTATTTCCATTTCTGGTTGTAAGCATATTTCAGTATTTTCCATTAATGAAATGAAGCATTATTTTCGCTGCATCTTTGTGTATATGGTTATATCTGTATTTTGTTGTGTTATTGTTTAAGTTCGAATCAAATATAGGTTTAGATCGATTCTTTGCATAACACTTGTATGTTTCTTGCATAATTTTTCACTGGACCTCATCAAAAGAGACCTTGATGTATTCCTCAAAATCCTCTTGACTTTGCAGGATGTCCTTATTTGCAAAATTAGAGTAAATATCCCACTAGGTAAGCTTTTTTTTCTTATCAACAGTATTGCAAGTAGAATCTCCATATATGGACAGGGTTGATGGGTTGTCTAGAACCCCTTCAATATTACTTTCAACTATGGAAAAGCTCTAAACAAAACCTTTACGAGAACCCTTGACCACTGTTAGTGTCATCTCGATGGAGAAGGATGATATACTGATGCAATCGAGATTAATGGCACACGAAATTTCAAAAATATGGTCCTAAGGGGGTAGATGTTAGCATGAATAATAATAAGCACAAATAAATTAGAAAATAAAAATTCCATTCATGGGGCCTCACGGTGCAAGAGTAAAGGGTTTTGTTGGGTTCGCAGTTTCAATTAATAGTAGAGGTCACATATTTTAAAGGTAAATAAGGTCACACAATTCATGTGTAGAGCAGGTCGTAAGGTTGCATGGCATATTAGGTCGCATATACCATTAATATTCTTAGTTGCGATTTAGAAAATTTGTGACTAAGGACCTAAGGATAACCTAATCATGGTTTTGGAGTCAAGGGAGGCCACATGTTGAACAAGAAAGGAATGGTAACAAGGATAAATAGATCGGTTATTGTGATTTGCATACTAGTTGCAAGTCACAAGGTCGTTTGGTGTTGCTATCGGATGGGTCTATGACCTTACACAGTTTGTCATTCGGTACTATGGATAGGTTACGACCTTGGATGAGATTTTTGGGAAACCGATGAGATTAAAGGCATGACCTATTTGAACCAAAGGTTTGACATCCATGGATGTTGTTTGTGCTTGAGTAATGGTAAAGAAATTTTTGGGTGCTAGGCTAGATTGGAACATCGTCTAGTGCCATGTGTTAGGAATGGGGAGCACTATGAATGTTGAACTCCATAATATACCCTAAAATCCCCAATCAAGGCTAGCATGTCCATATGGATGAGTGATAGGCTCAAATCATGGTACATGTAAGTCAACTAAGTTGCTAGCAAGTTGAGAGTTTGGTTGATGCCTCCATTTGAGGGGTTATGAGTATCGGGTCACTAAAATTCAAAAGGAGTTATCGATGGAGGGTTGAAGCGATACATTATTTTTTAGGGTATACCAATGAAACCATGAGAGGAAAAAGCAAGGAATTAGTGAGAAAAGGATGGGAGGGTGAAGGCATAGCATAGTAAATCATGAGTTGAGAATAGGGAATGTGCAAGGATAGGGCACATGGTTTTGACACTTGTCTATCACAACAAGATTAACGATTATAGTTAGTGAGTGTTACATACCTTAGGTTGCAATCTTTGTTGGAAATTGAAGGTGAGGATTCAAACCATTGAGCTCTAAGAGCATCTGTGGAAAATAATGGAGGCTATGAGGGAGTGGGGGAGTTTATAAGAGAGGGAGGCACATGCAAAGGAAGTCACCAATTAGGTTAGCATGATATCTCTATTACATATGACTAGTCCAAGGAAAAGGTTGAATAATGGGAACACATGGTAAGATCATCAGAGTGAGGTCACGACAGGGAAAATTTTACGGGCTAATATTCGCACATGGGCTAATTTTATATACTTTTTCCAAAAAAAGATTCGCAAATTTCCATTTTTTTTGTAAAATTGATTCGCCCAAATTTTATAGAATGAAATTATTTTACCCTAAAAATCGTCAAACAATTATATATAGACTACATAAAAATATTATAAATTTGATTTTTTTACAAAAACACCTCCAAACATTTTATAGATTTCATATTATAGATTAGTGGGATTCGCGAAGGTTTCTAAACTTTAAGATAAATTTCCATCCTTAAAATTTTCCTTGGGTCATGGCTCACAACAATAGGTTAGAGAGAGTGGTAAATAAGATCCTGTCACATGAATTTGTAACCATTTGGAGAGAATTATTTAATGGATTTCAAATCACAAACCCAAATATCATTATGAGTGCCTTTGTGGGTTAAGGATGTGAATAGTGACTAAAATAAATCGTTGTAGGTCATAAGGTTAGCAGTTAGTGAAATTGCAACTTCAAACTATAGTTGTAGCTTACAACTTGGTGAGGAAAACATTTATTATGAAGGTTTTAGGTTTTTGAGCTTAGGTTTTCTAAGACTAAGGGAAAACCCTAGATACGTCAAGAGGGAAAGAAACCCTAAGTGACCTTAGGGAAAGGATGACAAAGATTTCAGATGGGGGTCTCCAGAATTTGGAAAAGGAAATTTTTTTGGGATATTGTTGTAGCTACAACAATTGGTGATATATTCGTAGGACCTATGTATCTCTATTTTACCTCTACTTAAAGTGAATATTTACCCTTAGAAGCATAGCTATAGACTCATGAGTCCCACTGATTTTAGTGTACAACTCTTCATTAAATATGACAGACCCTTCATAGTCTAATTGGTGTACCTTGAAAAAAATCATCAATTAAGAGACAACACTAATGACTGCAATAGGGGATCCATATAATAATACAGGATCTAAGAGTGTTTAGAATCGAGGCAGGTCTCTAGTGTTTCTCCACTGCTAGCAGGTCTGTTCATTACCCTGACATAGTCACTTCAAGAAATCACAAATGTTTCTTTGTTGCCAAAAATATTGTTCAATACCCCGTTGAAGTCATTTCTACAACCTCTCTGTGTAGGAATATTTTTTCAATCCTTTAAACTTTTATTTAATTATTTATTTGTATATGCACATTGGCATCACTTATTAGGCATTCATTTCTCTAGGGAGGATGAGGGTTCCCAACTTATTTTACGAGAGAGAGAGGTTCTTTCTTTATCTTTTGAGATTTTATTTATTCTTTCAAAAAATGTTTTTCTCATGGTAAGTTTATTTTTTTCGCTTCTTGAGCTACCAAGCCAAGTTATTGAAAACACAATCTAAATTTTGAAGCCAACTGAAGTGATGAGGATCTGATTAAAAATCCTTCTTTAATTTCCATTTGAAAAAAAATATTAAAATACAAAGGACCATATTAAAGCTCAAGGGCGATCACACCTTTAAATGTCAAAGGCCACATTATCATGCATTAGGGTTCATTCCTACTAGGGGATGGATATATCGCATCAAACCTTTGCATATCAATAGATTTTCCAAGCGTGAGGTTCTAGACCTCAAGATTCCTATCCCTGTCAGCTAACATGGCAATTCATGTTAACATCTTATGTCTAGGCCATTTTTCACATGGTGTAGTATGCTAGAGGAACTAAGGTACTCACACCGAGAGGGGAACTTGTTCCCATTAACTATCGTGCCCATTTTTACGTTGTAATATCCTCATGTTAAAATTTCATGTAATAAAGTTAATAAAGGAAAAATAAGACGAAGGTCATGGGACACATATTTCAAGTTGAATGTTGGGAAAAACTTCCTAGTGGGAACCACTTGTTGTTTATTATGGCTAAGGGAAATTGGATAAGGCATCAGTAAAGGCTTTAAAAAGGGAAAAATAGATTATTGACATTTATTTTATGAAAATAAAGGAAAATAGGAGAAAAGGGAGGTGAAAGGTCACAAGTGGTATGTAAGGGGGAAATTGAAGGAAATAGAGTAATGAAGAAATTAGAGGCATCAATAATCAAAAGAAATCATATCATCCATTTGGGGCCTTTTTTAATTTCAGTTTTGGAATTGGTTTCAGAGAGGAGAAGAACACCAAGAGGAGAAGACAAGAAATTAGCTAAAGGAAGGAAAAGGAAAGCCAAAGAAAGGAATGATCAAGATGGGATAGTTGGATCAAGCAGCTTCAGCGGGAATACTTGCAAGTAATATGTTGCATGTATGATTTCCTAGCTAGTGTTGGTAGGCATGGTATATGCATGTCTCCATTTTGTTAATTTGATGTCATTGGCATGATTTTTTCCTAGTTTGACAGTGGTTTCATTCTTTCCTTACCATTTATAGATTGCCATGATGTGATGAGATTCGTTCTTGGTTGAA
Organism: Pinus taeda; assembly: GCA_000404065.3. Taxonomy (NCBI): domain Eukaryota; kingdom Viridiplantae; phylum Streptophyta; class Pinopsida; order Pinales; family Pinaceae; genus Pinus; species Pinus taeda. The sequence goes on from APFE031576193.1 coordinate 301,268, forward strand.
CTTTAGATTGCTGAAAGGTTTTAGATCTGGGTGAGGTGTTCTCAGGAAAATCCCAAGGGTTGGGGGTGGAGATGGTTTTATCTGGGAAGCCCTGAATAGGTGGGTGGAGATAGCAAAGTGTCCCATTAACCATGATTATTATTTTTCCTTTATTAAATTTTATTAATGCAATTTTCACAAGCATTACTACAAATATGACCAGGCTAGAGAGAAAATGATGTTCGTCTACTTCCAGCTCCATCTATGATTTTATTCCTTACAGTCGTCCTCGAAATACAACAATACATGGTACTTCACTCCACCTTCGACTCTATCTATGAAGTTATTAATTCAATTTGTTGATATTTCAAGGAACAATTACCACAAAAAGGTTAAATAAGATGCAGATGAATCCAATCTAGCAAGGTTATGAATTTTATGAACGGGTTGGAGAGCTTGTTGATGAGGACTTCTATTTCTATTCCTGCTCTAGTTTCGATATTGAGGAAATGGAAAAGATTATGTAGGTTTGTTAAGGGGGATTTATAATAGGGAGTGTGTCATGATCTAACTCTATGTAAAATCCAATTTTCTAATGTGATATGATATACATAATTTGCAAACCCCAAATCAAAACTCTATGAAATCATATCCTCCAAGCAATGCGTTGTTAAAAATTCACAAGTGAGAGCAAAAATGGCCAGTCAAAAGAAAATGTTGAAGAAAATAAATGTGACTATGCACAGTCTCACTGATTGGTGGTGAATAATTTTTGTTGAGCTCTCAGACAGAACCATCCTTCATCGGACCTCCTTCAGTTTTCATAGAAATATTGTTGTCAACAGTTTTTCACACATCACACTTTCTCTTAATCTTCGTGTCTTCTTTGCATGCACTGCAACTTGAATATTCTCTCTTGTTAAAGTTCTTAGCAAACCAGGGCTTGGTGTTCCTCATTTTTGCAGATTATTTTCAAAGTTTTAATATAGCTAGAAATTCCCTCTACCCATGTGGATATTTTTTGATGTCTAGGTTACAAACACAACGCGTACAACCCCAACATAAATGTATGAAACGTCAATAATTTAAATTATAATGAAAATTTCTTTTCAAGGTTATATTCCTCTTACATGACAATAATAGATAGGGGAAACACCTTTGTCATGGTCTGTTTCTTATATCTGGGCAATAAAGTTAGTGTGCACAACCATAAGGTGGATTCAATACACTGGAGGTTTTGTTCATGAACACCAAGATGTGGAAATAAAAATCATATATCTTCGATATGGAACACAATTATAATAATGTTTGATTCAAAATAGTCCAATAACACAAGAAAAGGAAGTCCGAGCAAGACTAACAAACAAATTGGAATAAGAATGATGGAACATGTGGAAAATTCTAAGAAATGTTCCAATGCTTGACTTTGTAGTGAGGGATGATTGAAATGGTAGGGAACGAGAGCTATGATAGTGGTAGGGGAAAATAAAAATTCATGGGAAGATGGCCAAATTTAGGTCCTGCACTCTGACCGATGTAGATTTGGAAGAGTCTGGACAACACCAAGATCTAGCGACAGACACACATAGAAAGGCCACAAGAAACAGTCACTCAAGTTGGAGTAGAGAAGGATTATGCCTACTGATGAGATATCATGTTAAATACATGAGTAAATGGGAAACCAAATAATGTTAAGAATGAGATACATTATTATTCATAATGATATACATTTATATTACATTCTTGTGACTTTGGTCTTTATATACCAAGTGGTCTCTTGGACTCTAGTGACTATGCATATTCTACACCAACCTTTAGCAGATTAGGTGTTCAAGAATATTAATGTTACTATTAATAGTAATATTAATATTAACATTAATGCTAGATATATTGTTTCAAACATTTGCATAATTTTCTTAAAAAAACACCTTTATTAGATTTAAAATCATTTTCTATTTAGTATTGATAGTGTTTATAATATTCACCATAATAAATGATGTTAAATGTTAATGTTCATCATGTTTATGATGTTTATTGTTAATTATTATATTTAATGCTAACATTTGTGAGGCATATTTAACATCTTTAGCATGTATAA
>APFE031576194.1:0-15646 GCA_000404065.3 Pinus taeda
TTCTACCTCAAAATCAAAAGCAGTAGCAACAGATAAAAGTAATCTAATAGAAGTTACCTTGACAACAGGAGAAAAAATATCACCAAAAGCAATTCCTGACACCTGGAATAACCTTTTGCTACCAACCGAGCTTTGTATTTCTCCACCTTCCCTTCTGCATTTGTCTTCTTCTTGAACACCCATTTGCTGCCAATGGGTTTCCTTCTAGCCGGCAACTCCACCAGATCCCAGGCCTCATTTTTGTGCAAAGATGCCATTTCATCAACCATGGCCTCTTTCGAGAGTTTTCCATCCTCTGAATCCACTGCTTCCTTCACAGTTCTGGGACCATCATCAGCAATAGACAAAGCAAAGTTGGAACAGAAAGTAGATGGACTATACCTTTCTGGCTACCTTCTTTCTTGAGCTGATCTTCTCACAACCGGAGTTTGTGGCTCTTCATCTTCTGATTCCTCCTTTGCTACAGAGTCTGATTCTTCCTCCTTTAGTTCAAACTCTATCTTCACAGGTTCCTTTGGTTGGACTTCATGTTTAATAACATCTTTCACCTCTCTGAACACCACATCTCGACTGTACACAACCTCCCTTGTTATTGGGTTCCAAAGCTTATAACCCTTTAAACCATCCTTATACCCAATAAAGATGCACTTTTCAGATTTACTATCCAACTTGGTTCGTTTCTCCTTGGGAACATGTACATATGCATCACATCCAAATACCCTCAGATGTGAAAGAGAGGGTTTCTTACCAGTCCATACTTCTTGTGGAGTCTTATCCTCCAACGCTGATGAAGGTGACCTGTTGACCAAGTAACATGCAGAATCCACCGCCCCTGCCCAGAATTCCTGTCCTAAACTCGCACCACTGAGCATGCTTTCTTTGCCTTTTTTCATCAACGTCTTATTCATATCTTTTCTGCAACTCCATTTTGCTGAGGTGTATATGGAGTAGTATTCTGCCATGCTATAACAAACTTCTTACAGAATTCTTCAAATTCCATACTACAAACTCTCCACCGTTATCTGTTCCTCAAGCCACCTTTATCTCTTCTTGTCTGGTTTCCACCAGGCCTAAAATTCTTAAAAATTGTCAAAGACTTTCAGATTTCTTCTTAAGGAAATATATCATGTATTCCTTGAGAAGTCATCTATAAATGATACATAGTACACAAACTTACCCATAGTGATGGAACTTCACAGGTCCAAAACAACATCACTGTTGCACAAGTTCTAATATCCTGTTTTCGCCCTCTTACTACCAGAGGGAAACTCACCCGATCTGCTTCCCATATACACAATTTTCACAGAAATCAAAATCCAGAAAGCTATTACTCATACCTTCTACCATACCTTTACCATGAAGTATTCGAAGGCCCTTCTCTCCAATATGTCAAGCCTTTGATGCCACAACATGGTCTTCTCTCCAGAGACCACTAGATTTTCTGCTCCATTTTCAGGAACCATAGAACTATTGCACCCGTCAACAACAGTGCTACCTTTCAACTTGTACAGAGTTCCAATCCGAACTCCTCGCATAAATACCAGTGCTCCTCGAACCATCTTGCAGGTATCCTTCTCGACACTGTCTTTACACCTGCATCATCCAACTTGCTTACAGAAATCAGATTTCTGGCCAACGCAGGAATATGCAGAACACCCGGAAGGGTTCTAACCCTTCCACCTTGCAACTTCAACTTTACTTTTACGCGACCAATGATGCCTTCCTGTCATCCCCCAAGAAGACATCACCACCATCATATTTCTCATACTCACAGAACCACTCTCTATGGGGAGTGAAGTGAAAGGATGCACCTGAGTCAATCACCATGCCTCATGATCTACATGTGTACTTGAAGAAGCCAAGTACACATCCCCACCTTCATCTGAGGTGGTTTTCGCCTCTGCAGAAGGAGTATCATCAAATCCCTTTCCTTTATCAGGAGCTTTAGATTTACACTCCCTTCTGAAGTGCCCTTCCTTTCCGCATTTCCAGCACACCACCTTTATAGGTTTTCCTGGAGATTTAGATCTCCCTCTAGATTTAGATCTCCACTCGATGACTTATTTTTGTTTCTGTTCTGGGACCGTCCTCGTACAAACAAGGCATCACCATTCTGGTTGTCCATATTTTTCCACCTCATCTCCTCCGTCAGCAAGGCTGAGACTATTTCATCAAACTGAAAAGCAGTTGCATTGCTACCTATTGCAATAAACAGACTATCCCACGAGTCTGGTAGAGAACACAACAAACTGATGCACTTATCTTCATCTGAAATTTTAATATCACAGATAATAACTGACTTACCACAGTATTAAATGCATTCAGATGCTCTGTCACCGAGTCTCCATCTTTCATCCTCAGGTTATACAACTTTTTCCGCAGGAACAGTTTATTCACCAGAGACTTAGATTGGTACAAAGTCCCTAACTTGTCCATAAAGCCTTCATCGTAGCTTACCTTGATACATTCAGCAATGCTGAATCTGAGACACACAATCATATTGTGCTATTTGCCTTCCGACCCAACTTCTTCCATTCTTCATCGGTCACTCTTGTTGGTTTAGTACTTGGATATACCACGATCCACTGGTCTTTATCCACCAACAGATCCTCCATCTTGAGTTTCCACAACTCAAAACTCTGACCATTGATCTTCTTAATCTCTATATTTCCACTACTCACTATCTTCTTTCACCACCAGAATTGATCTCGCATATCTCCCACTAAACAGGGTCTACCATAGGCACGAGCGAAACCCCTCAGCAACAAAGGTGTCCACTTGAAGCCAAAACAGCTCTGATACCAAATTTAGGTTATTAACCTTGTACAGAAATTACCTGCATACGAATTCTAAAACAAAGAAAATAAACAATGCGAGAGCATAACACATAAAACACATATGCACAGAGATTTTCCCCTAGATCCCAAAACCGGGACTACTAGCTTGATCTTTCATTATGTTCCTTTCAATGTTACAATACATATTTATACATGCCGAAGCATCCAATACCATGTACCAAAAACCATCGCATCCAAAACCATGGACCGAAAACCATAGGTAGGTTCGCCCAACCTAATATAGGGTCCAAAAAACATTTTTCTCGAGGCTCTGCCCCGTACCCTATAGAGGGGGGATACCACGCCCCTCAAATCCCTCGATCAGGGGGGGAATGCGTAATCAGCGCAATGAGGGGGGGGCTCTGCCCCCCCTCTAACCCCCCAATTCACTACGTAGGTTAGTTGTGGAAAGAATATAACACAGCCCAACAATTCTTCATAAATCCCTACATAATTTGCAACCACCACTCTTCTCTCACTCACAATCTCCAAGCTCTCACAACCATGAAATTTTCTTCTTAAGTGAACCAACCAAATAGACTCATGATATCCATCTATTTGTAATCTTATGAAATGGTTAAAACAATTAATTCCAATTCTAAAGTGGAGCTCTATTCATATGCTCAGATAGGTTCAATTCATTGCTTCTTGACTCAATAAAACCACTAACCTCATTTACTAATGAATATTCCATTTTAACCATATTCTAGATGCAAAATAAACTTTTTATAGCCTTGACATGAAGAGTCTCGAACAATACAAGTCGGAAGAACGAATAAACAATCGATGAGTGTGATGAATGTGGAGGAATTTTTTCTATGGGTCTTGGTCACATGTATAAGCTTGAGCCAAACTGACTGAAGCTTGAATTTTCTCTCATGGGGCCTGTCACCAAGTGACTAGAGCTTTATAGTCACTCCCATGATCCATCATCCATGCGATTGGGGCATGTGATTAGTAAAACGCATCCCAAATCAACTCAAAACTTGATCCAATACAAAATCATATTTTACAAGACCTTAGGGACCCATTGTAGCCACTACAACAGTGCATAAAATGACTGTAAAAACTCTACCATCATCACAAGTCAAACTAGGTTGACTTGAATGTCATCCATCAGCTGCTCCAATACTCAATCCATCAAGGTGCACCAATACTACTCCAACATATGCAATCATCAATGATAGACCTTGCAACTGATCATCCAAGTTTAAGCCCATCCATACATACACCTATTACCATAAACATGACTTGCAAGTCTCTAGTAATATCAACTAGGTGTAGTAGCTCCACAACCTGCCAAGACATCCACACACAAGCTAACAACCTCCACTAACATCTGCAACCATCAAAGGTCTGCAACCAAAGCATATGTTGGGTAACATCTCACTAGCATAAACCCAATACTTGTACCAAGCAACCATGTAGCAGCTCATCCATACACACACATACTAGAGATCAATCAACCAATGAACCATGTACACAAACAATCTCATACTACCCGGTTGACATCAATGCCAACCAATACCAATGCAGCTACCAACACCAATGCTACAAGGTAGACATCAATGCCAACAAACAAACTTAGCCATAATGCAAATATGAGGGTAGCTTATGAGTGTCGATGGAACCTTCTAGCCGCATGCACTAGCTTGCATGAGTGAGGTTGGGAGGCCGAGTGGTTGAGAAAGGTGGATCCAACTCAAGGAATGGTCACCATTGCAATTTGTGTGATGTTGAGGTGATCATGTGTCCCTAGAAGTTTGGAGTAATTTTTGGGATAGTAAAGCTCACTTTGATAACTAGAACTTGGATGGTGGGTCATGTATAGTAACTCTCATCTCATGTTTACCCTAGTGAGCTTGTAAAAGTGGGTAAATGTGGGGTGGGGTGTTACATCCTCCTTTAAGCACCAAGTCAACCCTTCAATAATCCATTTCAAACAAGTGAAAGTTTGTCCAACTGAAAAAAGGTAAAACTACTTCAAATAAAATTCACTTCAGAATTTCAACCGTCTACTTTAGATCTACAACTTTGGTCCCTTGGAATAGTAGAGATCCTCCATTTTTTGCACGTATCAAGCTTCCAAGAATTCCTTCCTCAAGCAATTCAATTTATCCAAAGTCAACGAGAGTCAAAGTTAGGTCAAAATAGAGGTTTAAAACTCCTACAACTTGGATCTTAAATTCTCAGCCTCCTACAACTCGGAGATGGAATTTTCAACCTACATAAACCATAACCCTCGCACATGTGAACAAAAATAGATAGAGATTAGGTCTCCTTCTATCGCTTGGTCTTCCTCCTTGACTTCTATCTTTCTTCACACCTCTTCTTTCTTGATATAAAATTCTTCTTATAGGAGATCAAAGTGGTGTGAAATGAGGTCGAGGTTGCTTGTATATATAGCCTTTCAATGGGGTCGAATACCCCTATCTGGACTGAACTCTTACTAGTAGGGTTGACTTGTGCGTGTAGGTTCATAAGGAATTTCTAGACTCAAAAAAATATATTTTACATGTTACATCTTTCCCAATTGGGTCCTATATAATTGACAAGGACTCTCTAGACTCAAGAAAAATAGTCTTTTAAAACTACAAAGCCTAGGAGCATCAAATGCATGCTTGACCTACAAGACCAATAAAATGAAGCATGAAACCCATGCTTAAAATTAATGTTTTTCTTTCTTTTTTTTCTTATACAATTACATATACATATTTACATGAGTAAAATGACAATTATGATGACTAAAACTAGTTACATTTTCCAACACTAGGAGAGAGATATTCTACTATTTGTTTTCATAGTCTAGGGAAGATCATAGCTACAAGGAAGAAAATCTTAAACTAGTAGTTTAAGGTGATCATATTGAACCTTGTCTCAATAGTTCTAAATAGTAATCTAGATTAATTTTAATATTCTTATTCTTAATCTCCATAAACCATGAGTAAATGTTATCCTCCTTCCTTATAGCTAAAGGTGGCATGCCTGAAGATGAAGTTTCTTGGACTACATAATCTATTGCAAAAGGTTCCCAAATAAAGGTAGGCTTGCTTGATGTAGCCCCTTTTTTTCTTTGTTTTGATACTTCAATCTCTCTCTCTTCTTGTGTTCCCTATCTTTTCTTGGATCATCGGCCTTCCTCCTCTATTTTAGAGATTGTCTTGAGACTTTGGGTATAATTTCTCTTTAAAATGTTCTCTTTCATCTCTGTTGTTTCCATGATAGAAAACTGAGATTATCATTGACATTTTAAACTATGTTACATGCTCTAACATTTCTCTCTTTCACAAGTTTCCATGTTAGTTAATTTTTCTATTTCACGTCTAGCCATATTAACATAAAGAGAAAATCTCTATTTAGCTATTTTTGTGATATAGTCCTAAAAGGATCCTTAGGCCATACTTCTCCTTGTGGAAAATTAATTCTTCCACTCGTTGAAGAGTTACTCTAATGTTCATGAAAAAAATGACCTACCTTCTTTTTGAGTTTGAACATTGCTTGATGCGTTTTGGAGATGAAATGCAAATTATCTGAAGCCAAACTCTATCTCATATACTCAAAAGTGAAGATGCTCATGGTTGAAAAGTCTGGAAGCTTATAAGGTGGGAGCTCATAGTCATATACTCTAATTTATGTTAAATGTTCAAACAAATACATGTCTCCAACGTTGGTGTCTACACTGAGTTATATAATTTTCTTTATTTTATGAAAGACTCTTGGTGGAGTCTCTACAACATGACATAATAAATATATATATATATATTATATATATATATATATATATATATATATATATATATATATATATATATTATATAATATATATATAATATATATATATATATATTATATATATTATATATATATATTTATATATATATATTATATATATATATAAACTTTTTGACAAATAATGTAAAACCTAAAATTTGTCACTGTTTTTTGATGATTTGAGTCCAAAATATGACATCAATTAGGTTTCCTTCTTCATCCTAAGGTGTCAATTGCAAGCTAGAAATATTTCCAACTAGAAAACTCATCTGAATCTTGATTAGGGGCAAAAATTTGCTCAAAAATAAGAGTGATCAAACCACTCAAACCTTGAATGAACCCGTCCATCTTGGTGATATGATCCCAATGCAACTCATTTCACTCAAAACGAAGTTTGTATGAGAAAGATAAAGACTTATGTCCACTTTGTCAAACAGGAAAAATTTTGGGTATAGGGATAACTGGAATGCTGATTAGGCATCCATAAAGCCTAGTCAGAGAAAAGAATATTCCTAGAATATTCTCGCAAGTGGCTCAATTAGATTGTGACAAGTTTCGGCATATTATTGGTCAAGGGTATTTTAGATGGACCAATGAGAGGTTGACACGTGGCAAGCTTGAAGGCTGCCACGTGCCCTCTCAAAGGTCATGTAAAATTTTGGGAGGCCAATAGAGTTGAACGCATGGCCTAGGCCACACAAGCCCCAAGCTTTACCACTAGGCCTCCATCACAAAACTTAACATATATACGGTTGAATGACTATTTATGTTGATAAAAACAACTAAGATTCACACACAATTACAGAAACACAATTATATTATGCACAAATGGTGTATGTGCAAATACACTCACACACAGATTACATTCAGATCACTCTATTAAATAGAGTTTTTGATATCCAACTTATTCCTAATTTGGAGAGAGTGGTTGAGAGAATTTCTCAACCATCACAAAACAACTCCTTAAATATGGAATGTAAGCATTAATTCCAACATCCCCCCTTAATGATTACATTACATCAAAATAACAAAATAATCAAGCTTGTCAGTAGATGCTCCATCAAGTTGCCTCGTAACCCTCGGAAAGGTGTAGTTGGCAAGTTGGATTCCCGAGTTCCTTTCTCAAATCCCGAATCAAGGACCTCCTGAAGTCAATTACTGGACAACATCCCAATCTATCGCATAACCTCATTAGGAAACCACTTGCACGTCTACCACTAATGAGGGATCCTTCCCTAGATCCACAACTGCCATACTATCTGGACAACCATCCATATTGAGCCTTACTGCTACTTGATCTTTAAATACTAGCATCAGACACATAGTTGAACTACTGGTTATTTTTAAAAGAGTTTAATAGGTTCCAGAAAATGCACCAAATACGGATCTATCAAGGTTAGGTGTCAACATTTCAATGAACTCCTTTCAAGTAAGCTTTTCCCACGATAATAAAAACATATTGGTAGAAAATGCATCAGCAATCCTATGATCAAATGTGCACCCAATAATAATACCTCCACAACTGAATTTTGTTACCTGGCTAGAAAATACGGAGTTATTTGAAAGCATTGGAACGAGCTTCCCCTCAATGGTTTTATCTGGATTGTAGAAATCTAGCTCAGCAAGTCCTATGTTCACAGCAGCTTGAACGAATTCAACACCCAGGTCATTGCAGAGCAGTTCTGGCTCGCCAGAGGTATTGCATACCATTTGGCCAGCAAAAACATAGTAACAAGTCAATGCCTCTGATAACGAAATTTTCAAATCATGGGTAGCTTCCTCTACAAAGGAGGATACTGATCTGGAGTAACAAAGAGGATCCTGTAACTCGACAACAGCCGACTCTAAGGATAAGCGCGTATCATTACTATCGCTATTCATCAACACATCGTTAACCAACCCATAGGCAGGACTACCTAAATGCTCTTGATCACGTGCAGGGTTGTCCAATGCTGAGCCCACCTCTTGAATGTCTTCACTACTTCTATTATTCTCCCTCATTCTTTTCCGCCGCATCTTCGTCATTCCATCATCGTCTTCTCCAATATGATTCTTAAAATCCACTGCAGGAGAACCAGCCGCGTCCGACACCTGAATATGAGGGACTCTGATGTGCTTCAACCAAGAGGATATATGTTTAGAGGAACACCAGTAATTAGTGTCCTCCATAGCCTTTGCCACGACCTCTACGGGAGAGTTTAAAGAGGCCCGAGTTCCGCGAATGAGAAGAGAAGCTTTATCATAAGCCTGATAAAAAATAGCTCCGATTAACATCCAGATGCACCTCCTCACAACACAGGTTCAGATCTTAGCAGCTCTGATACCATGATAAAAACAGCTAAGATTCACACACAATTACAGAAACACAATTATATTATGCACAAATGGTGTATGTGCAAATACACTCACACACAGATTACATTCAGATCACTCTATTAAATAGAGTTTTTGAGATCCAACTTATTCCTAATTTAGAGAGAGTGGTTGAGATAATTTCTCAACCATCACAAACAACTCCTTAAATATGGAATGTAAGCACTAATTCCAACATATGTGTTAAGTGCCAAAAGTTTGGAGGTAACCGCTAACATTAACCTTCAGCATGTGAACGCTCCAACTTAATGGCGAGCTTAATGTGCTAAGTGGATTTTAACGATAATTAAACCATGATTATCACTTAATTAAGAATTTATTTAGTTGGCAGAAGTCTTGGCAAGTTCGACAAGTCTAGCATTGCTCCAAATTTGGCAGGGTTAACTAGAGTTTCTCCAGATTTGGTGGAGCTTTCTTAGGTAAAACTAAAGAGACCATAACATTCGCAATTTTCGACCAATTTTGGCTCAGAACGAGTCATTCCTAGATGCTTTGGATTCTCTAAACACAATGGAATAGGTTTCAAAGGAAAAAGGGCACTTATGTTAGTGATTTTTCTACGTTGAAGTTTAAGGAAGCCTAGGGCCACCAAGAGACGAGGTCAAGCCTAGATCAGGTGAAGTCCAATCGCAGAGCTTGGATAGTCATTTTTGGGTTTTTTGTGTCTTCTAAATCCAATGGAGAAAGCTAAAAAGACAATGGAGCAGTGCAAGTCCATGTAATCAAATAATTTACCATTAATCCAAAGAGGGCCTAGCCATTCAAGCATATCCAAGGAGATATAGCTCAGGAGGGGTGAACTCCTTTATCAACTTTGTGTTATGATTTGTTGTGTTTTACTTCTCTACAATTTATTGTTGCATATGTGTTTTAAAAATCTAATTAACATCATAAATTTATCATAAAATACACTTGACACATAATTCCTCACATTTTGGTTAATTTGAGATGATCCTAAACACATTTGTTTTGAATATTGATGAGGGAGATTTCATAGCATTACAAATTTTGCCCAACATTTAGATCAAGTTGGTATCAATGCAATGTTAGCTCATTTTAACCCTGATATGGTTTGCCAAGGTTAGCTAGAAAATTAACTATTGGTTTTGTATTTGTGCAAGGAGAATTTAACTGTGTGCAATTTTATGTATGTAAGCTGAAGAAGGGAGATGGTCTGAGATGCCTCTTTGTTGAGAATTTTTTTGAAGCTTTGTGAATATTTTTGATACATTACAAGTGTGATGGCAGCTTCAGCAAGTGATTTTTCTAATCCATCTTCATTAGCAAGACTCTTTGATTCAGATATGTTGCAATTTCTTATCATCATGATATATATGGTGCAAGAGATGAATGAAGATACGAAGGAGAACACTATAATTCAATAGGAGTTGATGGCGATGGAGGAGAAGCAAGAGCTTCATGAAAAGATGCATGAGATGGAGATTCAAGTCCATGATTCCAAAGAAACCCTAGCCAAGTATGTGCATTAAAATCAGGTATGAAATTCAAATTTATCTTCAAATTCCTATCAAAATGAATGTTTTGGTGCTTTTGAAAAACACACTAGAGGAATAGGGTCCAAATTATTGATCAAGATGGGCTATGAAGGTAAAGGGTTAAGCAAACATGCACAACGCATAATTGAGGCAATTGTTTTTTAGGAAAGGTCGAGTTATGTGGGTCTTGGTTATGGACAACATGATGGAGAATGCTCCAAAGACAAGGAGGCACATGAATGTGTTCCAAGAAGGAATTTCATTACATGTTCATTACCTTAAGCTTGTGAAGTTTGTGTTCATGAGGAATGCAAAATTTTTATACCCACTTCACTAGAATATGCTCATCAGCATGCAACTAGTGTAAATGACAAACAAGAGGATGTTGAAAGTTCTAAGGTCATTGAAACCATTGTTGGTATTATGAAGAGAGCCACTAGCTCATCAAATTCACCTCTTCAAGAAGGTGACAAAGGTGAATTTGCAAGGTTTAAATCTGCCTTTAATCAAGTTTCTTTTGATTATGATAAAATGGTGAATCTTCACATAAGATTTGAAGAAAATTTACATGTTCCTTTTGCAGTTTGAATAACCATATCAAGGTGTTGGAAGAGGATAGCCATACACTAGAAACTTTCAAAACAAAAGAGACAGAAAGCCAAAGGTCCATTAGATAATGGGAACCATGTTGGAAATAAGATGTAATTATTTTTCACTCATTGCCATAAGCAGGGTCATCTTATAGATAAGTGTTGGACTTTGCATCCAACAAGTCATCCACAACATTTGAGGAAGATGGTTAGAGATTTTGGCAAGAATGGAAAAGAGGATTCCATAATTGATGTGGGCCAGGATAATACACATGATGAAGTGAAGCTGAAAGAAGCGCTATTGAAATGGTTTGGAAAGAGACGGTTAGATTTCTTAACCAATTAAGGCCTTGCATTTCTTTTGATAATTGATTCCAATCTTGCCTTATTGAGGCATTTCCTTGTTATTTGGATGCATTTCTTTTCTCCTGAAATATTGCATGAAGCAACTTGTTGGAAAGTAGAGTTATGTTGACTCACTTAGATGCAGCAAACATGGAAATTTGCAACTAAAACTTTGCATGGATGTTGCATTCATGAACTTGCAGGTTTACACTAGGAATGTGGTTGAGAGTGGAGTATGTTGGCTCACTTTATTGCAGCAAATTTGGTCATTTTAGCTCTTTAAGTACTCGTACATACCAATAGGATTCTTATACTTGTGATTTTGATTGTACTTGTGAGAGAGTTGAGAATTGTTATACATGCATGAGAGTTTGTGTGTGTGAACAATGGAATTTTTAATAGTTTCATTGTGCTTGAACATGCATGAGTGACTGACTTGTGTTGGTTGATTACTTTGTTAACATGTATGTTGTTAACTTGAGAATGTTGATCATTTTCACATGCCTGAGTGTCGGTTTGTGTAGTCAATTGATTGTTATATGTATGTTATATCAACTTGGAAGAGTTGATTTTTTCTCCAAAGATGAAATGGAGATGTGGCTAATTTTTTCATAAGAATTTGGAATTCTTATTGTAAATCATCAAGTTGTCGTACATGCTTTTTCTTGAATTGAAAGTCAGTTGTTTGAAGAAGCATGTTTTATCAACTTGTGTTTATTTGATGGTTTATACACCAAAATGTAATACTACATGGTGATGTTCATATGATGTGACATTTATTGCTTCGAAGAAGCAAAAAGAAGAGGTGTCAAGTTATATTCTTGCATGAGTGTTTTTCAAGGTTAATGGTGTTTCTTGTGACAAGATGTCGTAGGATTTTGGAAGGTCCATGCTTGAGCAAGAGGCTCATGGTTAGCCTTCATTCTCAAATCATGACATGAGAAGCATGTTAATACTAGAGGATGATGGAATCAAGAAGTGAAACTGGACAAAAATGCCAAAAGAAAATTGCAGCCATTGTAGACCATTTGATGTGTTGAAGCCAAGTGAAAGAGATGGTGAATGCATTCATCTAGATGTGGAATTTGGAACATTGGAGGTAAAATAATGGTCATTTATTTTCTTGTTATTACTGATATTGGGACTCATTGTTGTAGTTCACTCAAATGGATTTTACTTGGAAAAGTGTTTTCCAAGGAGAAGCTTGCATCGAATGCATGTGTTGTAGAGGAACACGATTCTCAGTGGGAAGGCCATTGGTTAGGTTTCCAAGCACCAAAGGATCGGTTTGGTACAACAAGGTGTTTAATCGGCAAGTAGCCAACAAGTGTTGGATTGGGTCAACAGCAAAAGGAGAACATATGTTGAAATGCCAAGTTGTTTGCAAGGCAAGGCATGTTAGTCAACCCAAGTGGTTGTCATGGAGATTTTTCCAAGTAGAAACAATTGATAAAATTGGGAAGGAGAAGAGTATTCAGCTCTTATCAGATAACCAACTTTTCCGATTTCAAAAGCCTATCATTGGGAAGGAATGATCAAAATTCGGATTAGGGGCAAAACTTTTCTCAAAAATCAAATTGCTCAAAACATGAATGACCACGTTTGTCTCAGCGATACGATCCCAATGTAGCTTATTTCACTCAAAATGGAGTTCGTATGAGAAAGATAAAGACTTTTGTCTGCTTTCTCAAATAGGCAAAATTTTGGGTACAAGGATGCTAGGATGCTAAATAGTTATCCATACAACCCAGTCAAAAAAATAATATTCCAAGGAATATTCCTTAAAATATTCTCAAAATATTCCCACAAGTGGCTCAATTAGATTGTGACAAGTGTCTGCATATTATTGGTCAAGGGAATTTTAAGTGGACCAATGAGAGGCTGACACATAACAAGCCCCGGGCATTGCCACATGCCCTCTCAAAGGTCATGTAAAATTTTGGAGGGCTGACAGAGTTGAACCCACGACCTCACTCACACAAGCCCCAAGCTTTATCAGTAGGCCACCACCACAAGACCTAACATATATGTGGTTGAATGACTATTTAAGTGTTAAGCGTTGAAATTTTGGAGGTAACCGCTAACATTAACCTCCAACATGTGAACGCTCCAACTTAACCCCAAGCTTAATGCGCTAACTGGAGTTTAACAATAATTAAACCATGATTATCACTTAATAAAACATAGATTTAGTTGGTGGAAGTTTTGGCAAGTCCAACAAATCTGTCATTGCTCCAAATTTGGCGGGGTTAACGAGAGTTTCTCTAAATTTGGTGGAGCTTTCCTATGGAAAACTGAAGAGACCGCAACTTTTCCAATTTTCGACCAATTTTGGCTTAGAAAGAGTCATTCGTCTATGATTTGGATTCTCTGAACATAATGGAATACGTTGTAGAGGCAGAAATACACTTATGTATGTGATTTTTCTACGTTGAAGTTTAAGGAAGCCTAGGACCACCAAGAGAGGAGGTCAAGCCTAGGTCATCTGAAGTCTAATTGTGGAGCATGGATAGTCATTTTTGGGGTTTTGGGTCTTATGAATCCAATGGAGCAAGTTTCAAAGCCATTGGAGCACTGCAGGTTCATGTAGTAAGAGAATTGACCATTAATCCAAAGAGGACCTAGCCATTGAGGTAGGGGCAAGGAGATGTAACCCAGGAGAGATGAACTCCTTTATCAACTTTGAGTTATGAGTTTCTTTGTTTTAATTCTCTACAATTTATTATTTCATATGTGTTTTAAACAGCTAATTAATTTGTTAGGTCACTATAATGCTAGTGATTCCTCCATTACTATTGTCATTGTAGCACTTATTATTATTGTTGTGCCCCTATTGTCCTAATATTTTTATTATTTTGCCCCATAGAAGCCCACTATTGTTATTTTTGTTCCCTTATATTATTATTGTTAGGCCGACTTTGATTATATTATGACCCCTTAGACTCTTATATATAGAAAGGAGGTTTTGTCATTTGTATCATCCAAGAATTGTTCATTTGTGTAATGTAAAGGAGGTTGACCCCTTGAAGATGTTTATTTCTATGTCGTTGATCTATCTTTTCTATCTTTTTTGTTAGCTGGTTTCATAACATTTTGTATTAGAGCTTTGGGTTCTAGGGTTTCATTGCTCCAAAACCGGTCATTGTGGAATTTTCGCTATAAAAATTTTTCTGAGAAGTTTCAAAAGCTAAAAAAACACCCATTTGAGCCAAAATCTCTATGATCCTCAGGTCTAAATTTGAGACCTTGTATCGCTATATTTTTAGAGATATGACCTAGGGAAGTTAGGGTTTTTACAGGCTCCCGAATTACATTCCAAGCAGGTGACCATGGGAAAATCATCATAACTTTCTCTCTAAGTATCAGAATAAAATTTGTAAGAATTTACATAAATAGGATAGACTTTACTTTTATGTACATCATTTTTTGGTCCAAAGGTTGAAAAAGTGAAAAACAACACTTCGTACAAGTTCGCTCTATTGAAAATGCATATAATCAGGGAATCTTAGGAGATTGAGAATAATGCTTTCTTGTAGAATCCAATTTTGATCAGACTGATGCCACTGGAAAGAGGACTCAAAGGGCTACATCAGTTCGCAATTTCAGACCTTGTAGATCTGAAATTTCAGTGAAATTTCAGAGATACTTCAGATACAATATTGAGCTCCTACAAAGTGAAGAAAGGTGTGTAGTTTTCTTTTTTTAATTTTTCATAAGTTTGGTTTGAAAAATTAGTTTGAAGGAATTCAAAGGGAATAGTGAAGAATAATTATCATTAATTGATGCACCGAAGAAAGAAAATGGAAACACCTAGTAAGCAACCTGAAATATCTAGCATAACTCATGAAGAAGAGGAAGAAATGCAACATGATATATCAAAATTACAAGACCAACTACAACAAAATTCACCCTCACAAAATGTAACAGAAGCTAAGATGGATGGTTTAAAGAAAGACATGGAAGCTAAGATGGATGGTGTGGAAGCTAAGATGGAAAGTTTAAGGAAAGGCATGGAAACTAAGATGGATGGTTTAAAAAAGGTGTAGAAGTAAATATGAATGATGTGGAAGCTAAGATGGATGGTTTAAAGAAAGGCGTGGAAGCTAAGATGGATGATTTAGAAGAAAAACTTAAACGCAACATGGAATATTTGAAGATGGATTTGATAAAGTTTCTACAAGAAATGCTTACTAATGGCGAAAGGGTAGTAAAGGAAACTCATTATGAAAAAAAA
>APFE031576194.1:15660-45452 GCA_000404065.3 Pinus taeda
AAAAAAAAAAAAAAAAATAAATAAAAAATAAAAATCATTAATCATGATTTCATAGACTCTAGCATTGGATCAAAGACCCACCATGTTATAAAGATCGATATGAGGAAGTTTGATGGCAAGGATCCCATAACATGGACACTACTGATGGAGCAATATTTTGATCTCCATAATGTGCAAAACACAAAAAGGTACACATTGGAACTTTATATTTGGAACCAAATCAATTTGTATGGTATTGATGCCTTTGCTCTCGTAAACAAATTGCCACTTGGGAAATTTTTATGGGTGAAATGGTAACACATTATGATGATACAAAAAGAAACACTTTTCTTATCCAATTGATGAATCTCAAACAAAGGGTTCAATGATATTCCAAAAATGGAATATAAGGGTAAAATATATTCCAAAGGAGCATAGGATTGATGTGTTCATAGGGACTTTAAAGGATAACATCCAACATGAGGTTTTCCGTTGGGAACCTGATTCATTGGAGAAGGCATTCGGGTTGGAAAGAAAAATGGAAAGCATAATTATGGAAAAAAGGAAGTCTACCACTCACAATTATAAATATGGAAGTATTGTTTCCCCTAGCCTTCCACTACCTACAAGGTTAACACCACAAAAATTAGAAGAAAAAAGATAAAAATGCCTTTGTTATAGTCGTGATAGCAAATACACTAAAGGTCATAAGTGTGCTGAAAAGAAGTTATTTTACATAGATTCTGAAGAGGAGGAAGAAAAGGAACAAGAAATGTCAAAAGAAGAGGATATACACCAGGAACAAACCCTAGAGAAAGAAGAAATGAATTCGAACATATCTTGTATTACATTGGCTGGAATTACCACTCCTCAAACTATCAAGATAGAATGACATATCAAGAAGAAAAAGGTAATAGTGTTGATTGATTCGGGCAGTACCGATAATTTTATTTATTCTAGAATATCCAAGGAATTGAATTGCTTCCTATATCCAGCACCAGAGTGTCAAGTGATGGTTGCAAGTGGAGGAACCATAAATTTCCCTAGAAAGTTCCATAATTTCAAGCTATACATGGGAGAATATCTATTGAATAGCCCAATGCTTTCCATTCCAATGGGTGTTGTTAATGTTGTACTAGGAGTCCAATGGCTACATTCCTTGGGTACTGTTTGGTAAATTTAGTGTCCTAACTTCCTCTACATAAATTATCAATCTGGGTATCATAAACTGATGAAGTGTAGTGCACTGTTTCTGCTAGCTAACCCTTCTTACTTTGTTTTTTTTATGTTTTACATTTTTTTGGGGGTTCTTGGTATTTTAATTCCTAATGATTTACAATGTAAATTATCAAAACTAAATCTAACTGTCTTAAAGACTGCTCAAAATCTAAAATATGAAAACAGAGCTAAGAAAGAAATGGAAACAGAGCTAAGAAAGATGTGGAAACCAAGCTAAGAAAGAAATGAAAACAAAGTTTCTATTCTTATTTTACCAATATTTCTAAATCTTGAATTAAAACTGAAATTGAAATTTGCAATTGATGTCTAACTAATTATGGGAATAAAACTAAATGAAATACTTGATTACTCTGCCTCTCAATTTTGGGAGAAAGTCTCCTTGGGATGACATTCAAGTAATTTTGTACTTCATTAATCTAAGAGAAAGCAAATATAAAGATGCAGAAATAACTCATTCCATAGATGAAATGTCCAACCTCTTAGTTAAGGATGAATTATCAACTTGAAGGGTTTTCCATAAAAAATAATTAACACCATGAATTAGTATTTTAAACTAAAAATGAAATGGAAAAGGCAGTAAATGACACTGATCAGTTTAATTGAGAATTTAAACTAGAAAAACAGTGAATGGAGTAAACTATCCAGCAATGTATCCTTATCATTCTTCAATCCTACTCTCATCCTGAAACAAGGTTAGTTTTTAATTGAAGAAAAAATATTACACTATTGAGTTCTATCTTCTAAACTACTGATAAGAACTAAAAAGAAATCAAGCTAATGGAAGCTGCTTGAAATTATAAACATTGTTAGTAAGAAAATGATAGAAATTTCATTATAAACACTGTTAGTAAGAAAATGATTATAAACATTTTTTTAGAAATAAAATGATGAATTTACAGTTAACAAGAAGAAGAAAAATAAATAAAATGAAACCTTCTTCAGTGCAGGGGCCCTCTGCAACTGATTGGGTTACGCTTGCTCAATCAGCTCCAAGAAAATTCCTTCAGATGTTCATAAAAACATGTGGTCTTCTCATATTAAAACAGGGACACAAAGCACCCAAAAATTAAGATTCTAGAACTTCGTTTTCACATTAAAACTATTACTAAATTCTTCGTTCCTTTACACAGGTATTTATAAGAAAAATAATATAACTGTTTATGGAGAAAAGCATGCTACAACCCAAAACATAGAAGACAGATACGCATAATTTCTTTCTTGGCTGCTGGAGAAATAAATCCAAGACACGGTAGTTGTCGGATTTGTTTGTACAGTTGGTTGTTGGAGTCCGTAGGTACAGGTAGTTTCTCTAGATAACACTTCCCACCAATGTGAAACACATTATTTAACCATGAAATAGAGCCCTGTTACCCTCAGTCTCTTTGTGTTTGACTTATCCATTGGCTGTAGTCTTATGCCATCTTCCTTGTTGATCTGAGATAAATGAATAGGACAAGGTCCATGTCATGATGATTTCAAAGCTGCCCATGTGGCTAGCTTCTCCTTCTGACACCTGGAACCTATTAGAGCATGGAGGTAGCTACAGAACATCTAATTAGCTACATAATAGGCTGTGTTCCATAGCTAATATACAAAAATTTATTCAAATATCAAAACATAAAAAGAATAACATGTAAATCACTAAATGTCCTCCTCAAGACAATATATACCAGTTATTCATGATGAGATTGCATCTTTGTTGTGGAAAAACAAATAAAAGGAATGAGAAGAATTACTAGGGAAAGAGTAATTTTGAGGCTCAACATAACCCCACTGTAAAACCATTGCATATCCCCACTGCAAAACCATTGCATCTGTTCTAACACTTTTTCCAACACATCCAACTTCCTTTTCTTTCTTCTCCTTGCATTGACTGCCATCCTGGATTTCTTCATAAGAAGTCTGTATTTGAGGTTGATAAGTGTTCTGCTCAAATTCCTAGTTTTCCTCTTTAGCTTCCTATTTTTCTTGTACCATAATCCTATGTGCAGTATTTTGTTGTCATGAATGGCTTTATCTAGATTGTTCTATTCCCTCAAGGTTTCATCTTCTTTTTTAATATGCCTATTTAGAATCTCTAACTCAAAGATTTCTTGTTTGAGAGAGCTAGTTAGAGGTTCTTGTGGATTGACAGGCTACTCTAGATTGGTTGAGGATCCTGGATCCATTGAGGTATCCTTCTTCTCTAATGACTCTATGTAGTCATAGAATTACTTTTGTATTGGATCTATGTCAGGAGAAGCTCTGCTTAGGCTTCCTTCAAAATTTTTTGTAGGAGAGCTTTGTGGACTATGTTTCGGTGGAATATTGTCAAGAGATTGAACTGGGGTTTCTTCCTCTAAGTTTATGAACAGGGATCCTTTTGATGTTACCTTCCTTACCTTACCTCAAAGTCTAGAGTTCCTTCTCACGTTTTGGCAGCTTATGGTTTCTTCTATTGTGTCCTTCTTCCTCTTCCCTATCTCCTTCTTTTTCTTCATTTTCTCCCTAATCTTGGCCAGTCTTTCGAAGAGTAATTGTTCATCTTCTTGTGGTCATGAAGGCTCAAAAATATCTTCATTGATTTCTTCGGCTCTCTCCTTCATTTTTTCCTTTTTGTTTAGTCTGCTTTCTAACCTCTGGTTTAGAAGTTGTCTTTGCATGATTCTTTTGTGAGGAGGTTCCATATTTGCTTCTAATGTTAATGCTCATCTTTCGCCTCCTACTTTTCTTAACATGACTCTCCTCAGGTGACTCTGGAGCATCCTGGAAAAAATTTCTTACCAAGAAATCTTCCCAAGTATCCCTTATACTTTTCAAATGGAATTCAACTAGTATTTTCACTAATCCATGATGATACATAGTTGTTTCTTTGGATTCAATTTTCTTTTGGACATTTGTATCCATCCTTCTTAGACTATTTAGAAGGAACAAGGGAAGGTTGATAGTTCCATTTTATAAGAAATTCATTTATAAGTGTATATGGTAAACATACATAAAACCAAATATTCCTTCACATGTAATGAATTTTTGCAACATCAACAGCATATTACTCCATTTGTTCTTGAGCGCTGAAATAGGAATTCCCTTCCTAAATGTTGTAACATCCATACCTGGGTTTCTAAGGATCACTTTCCATGATTCACCATGAAATTCCTTGTTTTTAAACCATATTTCTCCTTGTCTCAACAGCTATGTTTCTTCTTCTATGAAAGATTTTGTGATTGCAAATTTAATATCTCCTATCTCTACTTTTGTGCCATCAAATGACCTTGCAAAAGGCTTGGTAATTTCCGTGTGGTAGCCGTCAAACTTCTTAATAAAATTTAACCATATGGCCTTCTATAGCATCCCTTTAAGCTATGGATACCCCTCCATATCATTACCCCTACAGGCTCTGTCCTGACAATAAGCCCCATATCCCCTGTTTTGGGTTAACCTTCAAAATTTCTCTTATTGTCTATAAAACGAGTGCTACTTAAGTGATGGAACGACTGTGTGTATGGAAATGGAATGACTGTGTATATATGGAAATGGAAAAACTGTGTGTCTATGAAAACGGATGACTATTGTCTATGTAATAGAATGACTGTGCATTATAGGAGAGATAAAATTAAGGGTTTTTGTGTAACAAATAGACAATAAGGGTTTAGAGAGTCATGGATAGGTAGGTCACATCATCATCTTGACCATTAACAGGTGGAGTTGTCGAGGACTGTTTGAGTACAGGTTATGGAGTTTGAAGCAGAGATTTGTTGTGAAAGAATCATTGAGACCATTTTTCATTGAAAATGGAAGATATGGTGGAGATATAGTGGCGGTCAAATCAAATGATGATCGATTAAGGAGACATGTGATTATACATACTATACAAACTTATGTTTTCCAATTGCTTTTTGAAGTGAATCTTTGCGTTTAACTTTCGAACATTTACCTTTCACTTGATAATTTTTTTGATGTTGATCCACAAGTACCTTAAGCATGGTTGGTGTTCAAAAATAGATTTTTTTCAATTCCCTACATACATGATTTTATTATGAATTGTACACCTGTGCCTGAACTGATAAGCAAATTGTAGCTACAAAATCAGATTAATTGTAGAACATAATTAGCTACAGAACGTGAAAAAGAAAGTGAAATATGGCATATGGATCATGAATGAAATGGAAGTGGCTATGTAAGTGAAATTAAATGAGATGTAAGACAATATGATAAGTGAAATGAAAAACGGAATGAAAGCTATCAAAGGAAAAATTGAAAATTTTATTGATGAATTATGACAATGAGATGAAGTGAAACTACAAAAATAAAATGGAGTGAGGTGAGATAAGATAATGAATTTTGCAAAATCTAAACTGCAGAGTGACTGTGGCTCTCTGTCACTACTTATTACACAAAGAAAATGGCAAATATAGGGTGTCAGAAACCTCTGATTTTCACCTTGTATTTTCTGTATAAGTATGCCAATCAATGATCGTTTTCAACCTTATACATATATATATATATATATAGTAGGAAAAATAAAGACTAAGTTAGCGGAGAAGAAGAATTCCTCTTCACTAGCTTCATTTCAGAATTGTCTTAGAAAATCTTAATGAACTCCTCTTTTGAAATTGGTTTCCGATATATCTTTAATCTATGACCATTCACAAGAAGAGAGGTTTTACTTTCACCTGTTGTCTTTATCCTCACTACTCCATTACTAAATACTTTTTCAATCTCATATGGCCCAAGCCAATGATTTTGAAGCTTCCATTGAAAATATTTAAAACTTGAATCAAAAAATAGCACCCAATCTCCCACTTGAAACCTCATCCTTGATATATTTTTCATGCCATTTAGCCCTCTGTTGTTGGACTATACTAGTCCTTTTAACTTCCTCTTGCCTAATTTCATCAAGTTCATTTAATTGCTCTAGCCTATGCTTTTGTGCCTCTAATAAATCTAGTCCTAGTTGGATTGCCATCTTGAAAGTTCTGATTTGGAACTCTATAGGGAACAGGACTTGTTTCCCATAAACAAGTTCATAGGTTGTATGTCCCGTTGTGTTGCTCCATGTATTTCTATAGGCCCATAAGGCTAAAGGAAGCCTTTTTGCCCAATCTCTTCTATGTAGATGCACAGTCTTGGTGAGGATTCCTTCAATCACCTTATTTGTAGATTCAACTTGACCATTTGCTTGTGGATGATAAGGAGTAGATTTTCTTTGTTTGATCTTGTATTCTTCCACAAGTTCTTCCACCATGTTGGATGTAAATTGAGATGCCTGATCTATCACAATTTGTCTTGGAACACCAAAACAAGTAAACATGTCCTCAAAAAGAAAATTCACTATAGATTTTTCATTAGCAAAAGATAATGCTTTGGCCTCTACCCATTTAGTGACATAATCAATGCATACCAATATATACTTCTTTTGATTAGATGGAGGATTAATTGGCCGAACAAAATCTAAGGCCCACTTTTCAAAAGGTTCGATGAGTACTTGAAATTGTAATGACATTTCATTTGAGGGAGAAGGTTTCCCTACCCTTTGGTAGCTGTCACATCTCCTAACATATTCTTTAGCATCTTTGAATATGGATAGCCAATAATATCCTAAAGAAATAATTTTATAGGTTGTCCTCTTGTCAACAAAGTGTCCACCACATGGCTCATCATGACATGCCTTAAGAATCTTGAGCATTTCATCTTCCCTGACAAACCTTATGATCTTAAGATCTAGGCCTATTTTATACAATTCATTAGTGATCCATGAATATCTTGCACTTTCCTGAATAATTTTTCTTTTCTATCTAGGAAACAAATGTGAAGGTAATTTTCTTGTCACTAAATAGTTAGCAATATCTGCAAACCAAGGAGTTTGAGTAGTTAATCCAAAAAGATATGCGTTAGGAAACTTATCTTCAACTGGAGAATATTCTTTGATATTTTGAATCCTTGACAAGAAATCAGCAACTGTGTTTTGTTTTCTAGGTCTATCTAGCACAGTAATGTTGAATTCTTGTAAAAGTAAAATCCATCTTGTAACTTTGCCATTAGTAATAGGTTTATTCATTAAATATCTAATTGTAGAGTCATCTGTATGAACAAAGGTTTCATAGCCTGTTATATAGTGTCTAAACTTGTTAATGGCATGAAGAACAGCTAAAAATTCTTTTTCAATCATAGTATAATTTAACTCAGTGGGAGTCAAATTCTTACTTATATAGTAAATGGCATAAGGAATCAAATACTTTTGTCCCAATACGGCTCCCAGAGCTGTATCTGAAGCATTTGTTGAAATATGGAAAGGGAGTTTCCAAATTAGACGTCTTAAAATGGGTGCTTCAGAAATTTTTGTTTTTAAGGTTTCAAATGCCAACTGGCAATCAAAATTCTAATTGAATTCACAATCTTTGGTAAGAAATTTGAAGAGTGGGGGTGCTATTTTAGTGAAATTTTCTATAAACCTTCTATAGTATCCTGTAAATCCTAGAAAACTTCTAACATCCTTTTGAAAATTTGGAATTGATAATTTAGAGATGACTTCAACTTTAGGTTTGTCAACTTTAATCCCATCTCCTAAAATGTGATGTCCTAAAACAATGCCTTCTGTAAACATCATAAAACATGTTTCATGGCTTAGTGAAAGGTTTGCTTCTTTACGTCTTTTAAGAAATTTTTCCAAATTCTCCAAAGCTTCTTCAAATATATTTCCATAGACTGTAAAGTCATCCATATATACCTCTACACAATCATGTATTAGATCAGAAAAAATCCCTAGTACTGCTCTTTGGAATGTTGCAGGTGCATTGCATAACCCAAAAGGAAGTACTCGGTAGGCATATGTTCCCCATGGACAAGTAAATTTGGTTTTATCCTGATCTTTAGGTGCTACCTGAGTTTGATTATAACCACTAAAACCATCCAAGAATGAGAAATACTTCTTACCTGCTAATTTATCTAACACTTGATCTATAGATTCTTTATTCATTTCTCGATAATCAATGCACACCCTCCATTTACCATTCTTTTTAGGCACAATTACCAAAGGAGAAACCCATTAGCTATCTGAAATTGGGTAAAGGAAGTTTAAATTCAAAAAAAATTGGAGCTCTTCTTTCACAATCTCTCTAAGATTTGGATTCATCCTTCTCTAAGGTTGTCTGATAGGTCTACAATTTTCTTCAATGTACATGTGATGGATACAAGTCTTAGGATTAATGCCTTTCATGACGGTGTATTCCCATACAAATGCGGCATAATGTTTTTGTAATGTTTTGGTTAGCTCTTCTTATTGTAGTTTCTCCAAGTTTATGTTTATGTTAAATGTCCTACCTGGAAAAATTTCAATTGTAGAACTACCAAACTCTTACATAGAATAGAGAGACATCTGCCTAAATGATAAATATTCAAGATTAGACTTTTTTTGAAATTTTTCATGGTCATATTTCGAAGATGATTCAAAATTTTCCAATGTATTTAAAATTATATTATCTTGACTAATATCTGAAATAGCAAAAAGAGGTTGAATATCATCTTCATCACCAATCCATTCTTTGTCATCTATTTTTGTGATTGCTTTTGCTGGAGGATATAGAGTAATTTTTTTTGTTGACTTACCATCAGAAATATACATGTCACCAGATCTATAGCTAATAAAAGCATCAACTGTGGGAAGCCAGGTCTTCCTAATATGAGTGGATGTCCTCCTAGATTGTTCTCGGGAGTTAAGATCATGAAATCAACAGGATATTCCCAAGAATCTAAGGATAATGAAATATCTTCTAACACTCCATCTAGTTTGATTATTGATGTATCTGCTAGTTCCAGTGAGGTAACTATGTAAAGAAGATTAGGAAGTTTGAGTTTCTCCATAGTTTGTTTGCTCATGATGTTTATTGTTGCCCCTAAGTCAATCAATGTATTTGGAATTTCAACTCCATTGATATGTGTTTTCACAATTGGACTTCCTGGATCCACTTATTTTTGTATGGAAATTTCTCCCATCATTATGTCTTTTATTTTTCCTATCAGGTGAATTCTTTTTATTTTCTTTGTTTTTTTTCTTGGTTTCTTTATGCTCAACTCCTTTATTGTTTTGGCTAGAATTGGAATTTATTTAATGGCTTGTAGTAAAGGGATTTTGATACAGACATTCTTCAATTCATCTAGAAAATCATAATTGGGCAACATAATCTGCTTTTCTATTCCTATATCAATTTGTAATCTTTCAAGAAAAGGAGGTGTAGAAGTAGATGTTGGTTGCTCAATGATAGGAGTTGTGTTCACTGATTCTTTTTGTTTTTCTTTTTTAATGTTTTGGTTTTGGAAAGATATTCCCTCAAAACTTTTATTGACCTTTAGAGAATCTTCCTCAGAATTATCTTATTCTTGAATAACTACAAAAGGTCTTTCCTTTTCTAATATCCTACTAGATCTTAGTTGAACATCATTAAGATCTAGAGGAGTAATCATATAGGTTGGAAATTGTTGTCCTTCTACCATGTAAATATTCTAAGGATTTTTATTGTTGGGGTTTGGTAATGGTTGGGCAGGTAGTTGGTTTGGTTTCTGCTGAAATGGCAGTAAGAGTTGAGGATTTTGGTTTTGTTGTGGATTTTGTTGTGGAAATGGTAATGAAAGTTGAGGGTTCTGATTTTGAAGTTGTGGCTGTTGATTTTGTTGTGGAATGTGTGGGGGAGGATAATTCTTATGATGAAGGATATTGGTAATATTGAGAAAATCTCCCATAAGGATTTTGTACTCCTTGTGCCCACAGTTGAGATTGAGATTGAGGTTGAGGCCAAGGTTTCTGCCAAGAATTCCAATTTGGTGGGGGCTAAAGATACATTTGATTGTTAAATCCTTGATTTTGTGGCCATTGCCAAGGTCTTCTAGGAACAAAACAAAGAGGTTCTGCAAAATTTGGGATTGTTTCTTCTTGAAAGACAACCTTAAGACCTGGAATTGAAGGACAACCCTTGGTCTCGTGGCTTTCTGAGAAAATCATACAAGTTTCTACAAATTTTGCATCTAAAGGGCATTCTCTTAGAGCATGTTTTTTTTTTCTGCATTTTGGACAAAAAATGTCGAAAGCATCAGCCTTGGTTTTCTACTTATTTTGTAATTTGAGGGTGTCTATTTTCTCACTAAGAATCCCTAGAATGTTAGTTTTAAATTCATCAAGAATATTACCAATTTCTGCCCTACTTACAGATCTAGTTGTAGATTTGTTTGCTCTAACAAGAGAAGGATCTCTTGGACCTTTCCTAGTTTTAGATTTCCCTCTTGAGAGATGAACACATAATTATCCTATGTCACTTAATGGAAGTTGAGATATATCTCCTTTCCCCATCATGTTAAGGATATCTATCCACTCATCTCTAATGGCTTTTAATAAAAGAGCTTTCAAGGTATCTTCATCTAAATTGTCCATCTTTTCTCTTTTCAAATTAAAGTTGAATCTCTCAATCAAATCCTCTAAGTTTTCATCCTCTCTTTGCATCATGTTGAACACTTCATATTTGTGATTGGAAGGCACGTAATAATCCAAATACCTACCCAAAAATGTTTTTTTATGTCATTCCATGTTCTAATGGACTGAGTGACTAACCCCATGAACCACTTCAAAGTAGCTCCTTTCAATGTTGAAGGGAACAACTTAAGTTTTTTAGAGTCTTCTAGATAATCATAGGTTCTACACAAGACTTCAAACTCAAATAAGAATGTTTCAGGATTCTCACTTCTTAACCCATGGAAGTTTGGGAGGACAAAAGGTGAGATTTTTTTCATTGTGGAATTTGTTTCCTCATCCACTATAGGGAATCCAAAAGAATTATATATTTCCCTATTTCCTCTGCCTCATCCATTACTTCCTCTACCTCTTCCTCTACCCCCTCCTCCAAACAGTGTGAATTCTCCATCCTGTTCTTCTTCTACCATTATAGTTTATTCGAGGTCAGTATAGGGTTCAACCTACAATGTTACTTTCTCCTCCTCTGATTCTTCTTCTATTAATTGAATATGGAGAGAGGTTCTACTTCTCCTTCCTCACCAAATATTTTAATTCTTCAACTAAAATGTGCTCCCCTATGGAGGTGAAAAAGGCTACTCCTGCTGTTGGAGATTCAAGATTTTTCTCCCCTAGGACTAACTTGGTAAATGAAGAAGGAGATTATTTTGATTGGATTTCTACCCCTGGAATTTCATGTATTATATGACTAGAAATATGAGTTCGGGATGGAGGTGTATATTTTCTTGTTCTTGGTGGAGTAGGTGGTGTTGTAGGAATTGAACTTCTGCCTCTAGCTATAAATCTACCCCTAGAGTCTCTTTCTCTACGCATGTCATTTTTTTTTTAATGTAAGAGATAAAGTTATCTAGTTACACTTCCCCACCAATGGTGACAAAATGTTTGTTCAATTTAGTGTCCTAAATTGCTCTACATAAATTATCAATCCGAGAATCGTAAATGGATGAAGTGTAGTGCATTGTTTGTGCTAGCTAACCCTTCTTACTTCGTTGTTTTTATGTTTTATGTTGTTTTGGGGGTTTTTGGTATTTTTATTCCTAATGATTTACAATGTAAATTATCAAAACTAAATCTAACTTTCTTAAAGACTGCTCAAAATCTAAAAAATGAAAACAGAGCTAAGAAAGAAATGAAAACAAAGTTTCTATTCTTCTTTTACCATTATTTCGAAATCATGAATTAAAATTGAAATTGAAATTTGCAATTGATGTCTAACTAATTACAGGAATAAAACTAAATGATATACTTGGTTACTACACCTCTAAATTTTGGGACAAAGTCTCCTTGGGATGACATTTAAGTAATTTTGTAATTCATTAATCTAAGAGAAAGCAAATACAGATATGCAGAAATAACTCGTTGCATAGATGAAATGTTCAACCACATAGTTAAGGTTGAATTATCAACTTGAAGGGTTTTCCATAAACATTCATTAACACCATGAGTTAGTATTTTAAACTAGAAATGAAATGGAAAAGATAGTAAATGACACTGATCAGTCTAATTAAGAATTTAAACTAGCAAAATAGTGAATGAAGTAAGCTATCCAACAATGTATCCTTATCATTCTTCAATCCTACTTTCATCCCGAAATAAGGTTAGTTTTTAATTGAAGAAACAAGATTACACTATTGAGTTCTATCTTCTAAACTACTGATAGGAACTAAAAAGAAATCAAGCTAATGGAAACTAATTTAAATTATAAACACTCTTAGTATGAAAATGATAGAAATTGCATTATAAACAATGTTAATAAGAAAATGATTATAAACACTATTTTAGAAATAAAATGATGAATTTACAGTTAACAACAAGAAGAAAAATAAATAAAATGAAACCTTCTTCAGTGCAGGGGCCCTCTACAACTGATTAGGCTATGCTTGCTCAATCAACTCCAAGAAAACTACTTCAAATGTTCATAAAAACATGTGGTCTTCTCATATTAAAATAGGGACACAAAATGCCCAAAACTTATTAAGTCTAGAACTTCATTTTCACATTAAAACTATTACTAACTTCTTCGGTCCCTTACACGTGTATTTATAATAAAAATCATATAATTGTTTGTGGAGAAAAGCATACCACAACCAAACACGTAGAAGACAGATATGCATAATTTCTTCCTCGGCTGCTAGAGAAATAAATACAAGACATGGTGGTTGTTGGATTCTTTTGTACAAGTGGTTGTTGGAGTCCATAGATACAGGTAGTTTCTCCGGATAATGCTTCCCATCACTGTGAAACACATTAATTATCCATAAAATAGAGTCCTGTTACCCTCAGTCTCTTTGTGTTTGACATATCCATTGACCATAGTCTTATGCCATCTTCTTTATCAACCTAGGCTGAATGAATAGGACAGGATCCATGTCATGATGATTTCAAAGCTGCCCATGTAGCTAGTTTTTCCTTCTGACACATGGAACCTATTAGAGCATGGAGGTAGCTGCCGAACAACCGACTAGCTACCGAATAGGCTACATTCCATAGCTAATATACAAAAAATTATTCAAACGGAAAAACATAAAAAGCATAACATGTAAATCACTAAATGTCCTCCTTAAGACAGTATATACCAGTTAATGGTGACGAGAATGCATCTTAATTATGGAAAAAAAAATAAAAGGAATGAGAAGAGTTGCTAGGGAAAGAGTAATTTTGAGCCTCAATAGGTACAATAGCTTTTAATTTTCAAGAACTTTTCATGAAATTTTATTGAGAAGGAAACGAAGTTGAATTAATGGGTATTGCAGGGAAACCAAGAAAGATAATCAGCTCTAACGAAATGACAAATATTCTAGAGAAAGAACAACGAGGCATAATTGGACAATTATGTTCGTTAGAGGTTCTGACATCGAAATCATTTATTTCTCTAGATCCCTAGAAAGTCTTGGAAAATCATTCCAAGGTGTTTGAGACTCCCAAAGGCCTCCCACATATTTGTGATCATGATCATGCTATTCATTTGATTCCAGGAAGTGTTCCTCCAAACATCAGGCCTTACAGATATCCATATGCCCAAAAGAGTGAAATTGAACGTATGGTTGCAGAAATGCTAGAGGCTGGTATAATTCAACCTAGTCAAATTTCTTTCTCTACTCCAATACTATTGGTTCACAAGAAGGATGGATCATGGTGCATGTGTCTAGATTATAGGGAGATCAACAAGCTCATTATTAAAGATAAATTTCCCATTCTTGTCTTTAATGAATTATTGGATGAATTGTGTGGATCAATTTACTTCACCAACTTGGATTTACATTCAAGATATCATCAAATCAAAATTAAGACTAAAGACATTCTGAAAACAACATTTAGAACTCATGATGGTCATTATGAATTTTTGTTCATGCATTTCAGCCTTACCAATGCACCTTCTACATTTCAAGGTTTGATGAATTCCATTTTCAAACCCTTCCTTATAAACTTTATGTTAGTATTTTTTGATGATATACTAATCTACAGCAAGTCTTGGAAGGATCATGTTCAACATGTTGACAGGGTGCTCAAACTATTAGAGGAGAAACATTTATATGCAAAAAGATCCAAATATTTCTATGGAGTACAAGAGGTGGAATATCTAGTTCATATTGTATCTCATGAAGGTGTTAAGGTAGACCCTAGCAAAATTAAAACCATTAAGGAAAGGAAAATCCCCACATCCATTAAGCATCTGCAAGTATTTCTCGGGTTGGCAGGGTATTATCGCAAGTTTGTTAAAAATTATGGGAGAATAGTAGCACCTCTAACAACATTATTGAAGAAAGATGCATTTTCTTGGACTCCAAAAGCAACAAAGGCCTTTGAACATATTAAAGAGGCAATGCACCAAGCACCAGCCTTAGCTATGTTGGACTTCAAAAAAAAAAATATTGTGGAATGTGATGCCTCAAGAAATGGAATTGGTGTTGCTTTAATGCAAGAAGAAAGACCCATTTCTTTCGAAATTCATTCGATCAAAGGAAACTATTTACACAAAGCTATTTATGAGAAGGAAATCTTGGCAATACTACCTGTACTTACGAAATGGCAACCCTACCTAATGGGAAGACACTTCAAGCTAAAAACAGATCTACAGAAAAGGAAAGAAAAATTTTGTGGCAGATGCACTCTCAAGAAAGGATGAGGATGTGGAAGCATTTCTTTTTTCCATTTCTATTATCCAACTAAATTGGATAAACAAATCAAGGGATAAATGGAAGAATAACAGAGAAGTGTGGGCACTCATTCAAAAGTTACAAAAAAATCCCAATCTATCGGATACGTTTACCTAGAATAATGATTTGTTATGGTACAAAGATCACATATACCTATGTAAGAACTCCCAACTCAAACAAAATACTCTTATGGAATTGCACACCTCTCCCATAGGAGGGCACTCAAGATTTCTAAAAACTTACCACAACGTTAAGAAGGAATTTTTTTGGATGGCCTTAAATCGGATATGTAGCGGAATGTTTGGTTTGCCAAAAAATTATTGTTGAAACAATTAAGACCCGAGGCAAGATAGCAGAGTAAAGTGCTGGTTTTTAGGCCAGAGGGTTGGAAAACGTTTTAACTAGGGTGAGAGAGAAATTAAGAGTTCTCAGACCATGATTGAAATGAGGAATAAAGGGTAATCAGAAACAAAGGGAAATTAAGAATCCTTTACTATAGATTATAAACAAACTAACTAAACTAAGGAGCAATTAAGAATTCCTTAACTTAGATTATCAGTAGAAAACATATATTTTCCTAACTATTATAAAAGAATGTAATTAAACAAATTCTAATACAACACTCAAGTTATGGCATTCAGATTTAGATATAAAATATGGAAAAAAAATTAAGAGATAACAAAAACGTGAGAAAATACTTGTCTACACTTTTCTCTACGCATGAATCCTTTGAAATATCTGGTCTTTATTCATCAATCTAGCTCAGTAGATTAGTTAATGCTCCAATGGCTTTACATTCTTTCAATCAAGAAGTCTATGCAAATGTCTAAGAATCCACTCTACATACTTCAAATTATGAAGTATTTATACTAAGGTTTTATTACAAATATCTCACACTGACTTGCGATTTAATCTAGGAAATAGAAATACCTTCTCACGGGAATATAGAGGTAGCTAATGAATTGCTTTCATGTTTTCCCTTTTATTGTGGTATTGTTGGCTTTTATGGTTTGATTTTGGCTCTTTATGCTCTTTTTGTTTGAATCATCATGTTGGAGGCTTTATTTACTTATAGCTTTCATATGATACTCTTTGTCACTGATAATCTTTCACACTGATGACCTGTCTTTATCTTTTCTGTGTTTTCTCCTTTACTGCACAATTTAACCTTTTACTGTGTGTTTCAATAGTAATATCTTTTGTTTTTATGTGTATCAGCATTAGGAAGGGGATATTGATCAAGTCTTAATATGTTTTAGTTATTTGTCTTCTAACTGCATCTTCGGTGTGGTTCCTCTAATTTGATTGTCCATGTCTCTATGTAGTTGTCTTCTTCTCGACTCTGTGTGTAATTGTCTTTATCTTTGTTCCTTGTATAATGGTCTTCTCCTTCTGAATATAGGCTTTTAACAGGTTTCTTGTCGAGTCTTGGAGTAAACAGGTTCTGCTGGAGTAAACAGGTTTCTTGTCGAGTCTTGGAGTAAACAAGTTTCTTGTCTTCGACTGATTATCTGTAAAATCCAAAAATGATTAAAAAAACTTCGGTCGGCTGGATAGACACTTGATGGATTTATTTGCATAGGGATTCCTAGGGAAGGGGTTGTGGTAGTGTTTTGAACGTAAATGGAGGTGGAATTACATCGCACAGGCTTAGAGTGGCACTAAACGGTTTTATGGGTTTACACTATTAAATGGGTGAAAGGCACGTAAACATGGGTTTTCGAGGTTTAAACCTTAACAAGAAACTTTTAAAATATGGCTCGAAGTTTCATATTTACAAAGGATGGGTAGTTTATCGGATTGGCGGGGAGGCAATTTTAAGGGTCATCGCACCGCTTTTGTGGCATGGGCAGTTTTTCAAAGCGGTCACCCGATGTATGTCGGCGCTTGACATGTAATCATTAGGGGGTCTGGGAAAACTACCTTATTAGACAGGTAAAGGTAGGATATCAGGCTCGGTTGATATGGCTGTGGTCCATTAGATTTGGGTGATTGTGATTTGACGATAGTCAGGCGGAGCGAGTTGAGGGGGGGGCCAAGGGTTTTGATCGCAGCAGTTTGGGATTAGTTTAGGGATTAATCTTAGGTTAAGCAATCGGGCGAGGCTTGATTGCAGGATTAGGGAATCGGGTGAGGTTAATGATGGGATTAACTTGGGTTTACTTGGATTAGGTAAATTAAGTAAGGTTGTATCGAGATATGGGCGATTTCTATAGTTTTAATAAAACTAAGGGTTGGGATATTTAAATAGGGATTTAGTTTATATACGGCAAAAGGGTTAATGAGGGAGTTATACAATAAAGTTAGGAATTAATATGAAACGCAATGGGCGGAAGTGGTTTTCCTAAGTAAAAAGGTAAAGTGTAATATTTTTTATTATGCTTTATATTTAGGATAAAAGGTTTTTTGAGCGAAAAGCAATTTACATCGGGGGGTTTCACTTTTCCTAAGTAAATGGTGTTTAATCCTAGGAAAAGTGGTTTTCTTAGGGTGATGAGGGGAAATGGATTGTATGAAGGGGGAATAATTTTATGAAGGAGATTCTAGCACTTGTGTCCATAAGTCATTAAGCCGAGGGTCTGGTCCAACCAAAAGTTAGATGAATGCTCTGAGCCTCTTTGACTTGTATGATTAAAAGTACTTAAAACATACTTGTGGATAGGAAATTAGTAAATAAAGGGGAAAAATAAATGAGGGGGAGTTAATCATATGAACTTATAAACCTTTACCTTTGCTTCCATAGTTGACCATACATGTTGAAAGATGTGTATAAGCATGATGTATGTGTTTTGATCTAATTAACTTTGTAGTTTAGCAACCTTTCTTCTGGTTACCCATTTCTTACCTCTAACATATTTTCTTCACTTCTTTTGGTGCATTTAGTCTAGAGAACCCTTATTTATCTATTTCGCTTTTGAAAAGTAATATATATAATTCTAACCTTATATCATCCAAGGGCTTAGATTAAGCTTATGAGCTCATTTTATTTTCTCTATCTAACTATGATCTACTAAGATTAAGCTGTTTCGTCAGATTTTATTCTCTAATCTATAAAAATAAAATTCAAAGCATAGAATAACCAAGATTAAACAATTTTATTACCATGGATTGTGGGATGAATAAAAAGTTGCAAACAATCATTATTATGCATAAATATAAATAATAGTTCCATTTAGACTTGCACACTTTCATGGTCTTTTTGTTTTTGGGGTTCATATATTTTCATTTTATTTTTTGACCTTCTCTTTTCCTTTTTGTCCTTTGATTTTTACTTTAGGACATACCCTCTTTACATTCTTTTAACTTTTATAATATGGAAAACATTTGCAGAAAGCAAAGCTATGTACAATATTACAAGGTTTAACCATAGTCATTCAAAATCATGACTCCTATTGATATAGGAACCTAACAATGGCTCCACTTGGGGATGGCATTTCCTTATGAAAAGTCAAGAACTTTAGAGATCAATAGCCTCTGAATTGTTGTTGATGTTAGCTTGCAAAGTGTGCTTTTATGAATTTGCATTATTGATACTTATGATAATGAATCTTTCAAAGCTTAGGGCCTTCTCTTCAGGCTTCAACCTCAAAGATCATTATCCAATCCAAACTAGACTTTTGAAAATAGAATATATACAAATGAAAATTACTAATTAGGTTCAAAGTAATGTTTTAGAATTTGACCATTCACTGGCCCACCTTCTGCATCTATACCATCAATTTCTCTCAAGAAGAAAGCATTACTTCCTCTATAAGCATAGATGACATAGGGACCTTTCCATAGGAAATCAAATTTTCCATGTTTCCTTTATCTTCCCTCCTTGAGTCCCACTTAAATACTTTGTCACCAATGTAGAAATCTTCAGCCTTGGTTCTCATATCAAAAATCTTCTTAATCTTTTCTTGCAAAACTTGAGAGCTAACATAGACCTCTTCTCTTGTTTGTTGTAGATGAATAGTTTGGTTTATTCATCTTTGGATACTATTTATTTCAACCTATTTTTCTTGAAGTAGCTTCATTACAAGTACTCCCAAAGAGGATTGGAAGACAACTTCCATTCTATAAACTAGTTGATAGGGAGAAGTACCAATTGATTTCTTAGTAGTCAATCTGTCTGCCAATAAGGCATTGACTAGCTTTTTATTACAAGTTTTCTTATTGTCTTCTAGTAACTTATTGATGATGTTTACTAGGATTTTGTTTGACGATTCTACCAATCCATTACCTTGAGGGTAATATGTTGTGGCATGGCCAAGGGTGATATGGTATTTATTGTAGAAATCTATCATTCTTTTGTATTTAAAGGCTACTGCATTATCAGTAATTAGCTTAGTTGGACATCCAAATATTGATAGAATATTTGTTTCAAGGAAGATTATGATAATAGTATTTGTGTCTTGCCTTGAAGGTTTGGCTTCTATCCATTCTGTAGAGCAGTCTATGGCTGTGAGGATCCATTTTTGTTGGGGTGAATTTCACCAATGAAGTATAAACCCCATTGTTGAAAAGGTATTTCAGCAGAGATTGGCTTGAGGGGTAAAGGTAAGAGCTTTTTCTTCCCCTCAAAAATTTGACATTTGTGATTGGAGGTCACATATTATTTTTCATCAGCAAACAAGGTAGGCCAGTAGAAATGAGCTCTAAGGATTTTATCTGTAGTAGTCTTCGAGTAAAGGTGTCCTCCACAATCACCTACATGAAACTCTTGTAAAAAATTGTTAGATTCTTCTTTTAATAAGCAATTGAGAAGAATACCTTCATGATCTCTCCAAAACAAAACATTTTCTAGTATATAAAATCTTAAGGATTTCATATTTAAAAACCTGCTTTTAGTCGTAGATAATTCAGGAGGAGATTATAAATTTAGTAAAACATAAATAATATCAACATACCATGGCGATTCAAGAAAGGTCTGGCTAATTAGTAGAGTCGCCATTTACTCCCATAATAGGGTCTGCTATGGAGCCATTTCACAAAGGGAATTGGGGAGCTTCTCGTTATTACTATTATTATTATTATTATGCGACCTATTTCTTCTCCAACTATTGAAGGGGTGCCACATTTCCCCCATTTGCAGCCTTCTCTCATAAGATGGTGAACAAACAGACCTCGCTCGAATACTACAAGTAGAATTGATGGACACGGGAAAGAAGTCTCTTGGTGAAGATTGGTCATTCTTTCTTGAAAGTCCAAAATCGATGGCTCTTTATGCGGTTCCCTCCCTTATTGAAAGATCCGTCCATACGTTGAACACAATATTGGATATACTTCGATGCTGAAGCAACTTCAAGCATCAATCCTTGTATTGGAACATGACGAACCAGTATTTGAGAAGAGGCAGGGCCCCGATTCATGAAGTTTGCCGATCTTGTTGAACAGGCCCTAGGATGTGAGTGTTCAGGGGCTGTTGGATCACCAACGAATTTGTTGAACCAGCTAGACTTCAAAACCAAGACCTTTTCTCTGCTTTCATTTCCGTTAATACGTAACTTTGATCGAGCTTTGAATTATCTACATAATAACAACTCAATTCCAACCTCTTTCTGCGCTACTGAGAGCAACCATCGAAATGAAAGTGCAGTACTGAACGACTAAATGAACCGCTAGTCCCATGCCTTCAATTCTATCCCTAGGATATGGGTGTTCAGGCTAACCAAAAGCATTGTTCAGACTGCTTTATATATAGAATCGGGTGAGTGTTCATATAGTTCAATTGCTACAATAAAGTTTATATCCAAGGCCTGGCAGCTTGATTCAGCTATGAGCTTGGCTAAACCTTGGAACTTGATTAAATTTGTAGGTTTAATTTCTATATCATACTTCAAGATAGTAGCAATCCACTTTCCCCTCTTTCCATCAAGACCATCCTGAGTTAGGATTTATTTTACTACTGAATTAGGAACGTAGCCTACTATGTGAGAATATAAGATGTATACCCTAAAATCCTTAATGGCTTTGACCAAAGCCAAGGCTTGTTTCTCCATTATATTGTATTTCAAGGGGGCATCTCTTAGGGCTTTGCTAAAGAAAGCAATGGGTTGTTCATAGCGCTAGTCATTTTTCTGTAATAGGACTGCAACTATTGTGTGCTCTGAAGAAAAGGAAAATAAAATGAAATATGTGTCAAATTTAGGACTTATTAGTACAGGTGTTTTAGTTAAGGCTAGTTTGATGAATTCAAAGGATTTCTTAGCCTCAAGAGTCCATTTTATGGTGGAGTCTTTTTTCAACATATTG
Organism: Pinus taeda; assembly: GCA_000404065.3. Lineage (NCBI taxonomy): Eukaryota > Viridiplantae > Streptophyta > Pinopsida > Pinales > Pinaceae > Pinus > Pinus taeda. The sequence goes on from APFE031576194.1 coordinate 36,769, forward strand.
TTTAGTGATCTAATTAATTCTGCTAGATTAGATATAAATCTTCTAAGAAAATTAATTTTTCCTAAGAAAATTTGTAATTCTCTAATGTTCTTGGGGTGTCTTATTTGTAAGATGGCTTCTATTCTTGCAGGGTCTATTATTATACCATCTTTTGAAATTATGTGGCATAACAACTTTCCTTCCTCTAACCCAAACAAGAACTTTTTGGGGTTAAAGGAGATTTCAAACTTCCTGCATTTAATAAAAACTTGCCTTAGATGATCTAAATGTTGATTGTCAGACTTTGAAAATATAGTAATATCATCTAGATATATCACAAGGAAATCATGAATTTATTTAGCAAACGCTATATCCATAGCCCCCTCGAAAGTGGCTCCTGCATTCATTAGCCCAAAAGGCATTTTCACATACATAAAAGTGCCCGAAGGAGTAGTAAAGGTAGTTTTGGGTTGGTCATAAGGATGAACTAATATTTGATTATAACCAAAAAACCCATCCAAAAATGAGATTCTGGTTGATCCAACTACTCTCTGTAAAATGTGATCCATTTTGGGGAGAGGAAAATTGTCTTTAAGTGACTCTTTATTGAGGTTTCTTAGATCCACACAAAGTCTGATCTCACTAGTTTTCTTTCTAGTGGGTACCAAGTTTGAGACCCAATCAGAAAATCTGATTGGTGCAATTATTTTGGCAAACATCTGTTGGAAATAATACTGAGAGGGGGGTGAATCAATATTATTAGATCTATAATTTAATTTCCCAAACATATTTATATACACTACTTCAGTGAAGTGAACTAGCGTGTACATGATACTATTCTTAAACCAACCAGCGTATATGCAGAGAATTTCTGATTTTGACAATTTATCCTATATTGAACTCAAACAGATATATCAGAGATTTTTTAGATAGTGCAATAAAAGCAGAATAAAGAAACACACATGAACACCAAGATATAAGATGGAAACCCAATATGGGTAAAAACCACCTGCTATTATCGTCTTTGTCTTCTTTTAATATAAGAAAATCTGTTTACAATCTTGTACTGGTGCAGACTCATACCAGTACGTAGGCACCCACCTGCAAAAGGCTACAACCTTCTCTTGTTCTCCAGATACTACCTAAAGGGAGCTACAACCCCCTAGCTCTTGTACCAGCCAATATGTTTACTGTTAAATAGGTGCCACCCTACAAAAAAACTTCATTCTTCCACCAGGGACCACATTTCATGAAGTGATTAGGTACTCCTGGAACATAACATCACAACCTGAAGGCCACGTTTCATCCAATTTTCATACTGGACCCATCAACAACATTGAAAAACATAAAATCATAACTGCAATACAACCATCTCATACATTTGCATCAACCAATCACTGAAACTCAATCATCATTTTTTGAATTAACCACAATTGAATCAATCAATCACTGACAACCCATCATCATTGAAGCAAATCACAATCAAATAATCTAATCATTCAGAACAATGTCACCAAAATACAGTCACAAGAACACAAAGCAGAACCCAGAACCCTGCAACATCAAACAAAAACAATTAAAGCTTTAAACATCATACTTCATAAAGTATATGCTATTTCCATGTGCCAAACCAGCGTGTATACGTACTTTTACCAAAGGCAACCAGCGTACAGATCATCAAATTTTAATTTATGATGTATACTCCACTTTGATATGATGAACCAGCATGTATACGCTCTTTTTCTAAAGCGAACCTGCATACAGATCTATAAATTAAAGCATCATAACTTATTCTAGACTTCAGCCATACCCAGATCATCACATTTACAGAATAAAACATGCACCAATGTTCAGATATAGATTGTTCAAGATCAAACCATATAATGATAATACTTTTATGCCTTTATGATCCCGGTCCATAAACCTTCATCAGCCATATAGGTGCATCCTTAGATTAGATCAAGCAAACCATCAGAAGCTCATTAACCTGCATATATAATCCAACACTTCATAAGATATTCAAAATCCCTTGCTCACTCCGACCTAATGATCTTCTCCTCTTTATATAGTTTTAGGACTTTCTCAATACCATGGACCAATACCTTGGACCAAATACCCTGGAAAAATTACCTTGGGTCAAATATCTTGGACCAAAAACTTGGTTTATACGTCCTCTTCCTTCTATAAAAGTGTGTGTGTGTATATATGCACTTCTTTTGTACCGTAAACCTACATGTATATGTAGCTTGGACATGGTGAACCTGCGTATACCTCTCTTTATTTATTCTTTGGAGTCTGATATGTAATTCTTTGTTGTTGACCTGCTGCACTATGATCTTTCATCTGTTTGAGTTTCCATCAAGGACAACATCTACATCATAATTCCAACAATCTCCCCCTTTGAACTTGACGAAAACAACAACACCAAGTCACTCTCCCCGTTTGACATCAAGGGAAAAGGGTGGACCTAGATATTCTCCTCTTTTGATATACATTATGATGTCCATGCTCCCCCTAAGTACATGTCGAATTCTTTGATTGAGCCCCCCCTTTGTATATGCTAATATGCACTAGACCATCCATGCTCCTCCTGAGCATATACAAAGTCTGGAAAAATATTTTTCAAAAGAATAACATAACTCTATAACTCAACTAAGTGAGTATGACCTTCCTATCACCAATGACTCATGCATACATCAATTTCCCAACCACGTGGGGATATACCAAATTTGAATCATCCACCTAACCAAGCAGGGATATACCAATTGTTTATACATGACAGAAATATAATTACATCATCCTTCCCATGCAAAGAGGGGATACAAATTACATCATTTTTCCAATAGGACTCATTCAAATATATGAGAAGACATATCACACCATAGACTTTTTCATGAAATAAGCAACAAAAAGGTATAAGTATCTACAGCCAGAGCTGGATTCAGCAACCATAATGCCAACAATGCAGAATGCGAGTGAAGGATAATGCTCCCCCTAAACCTGTGCTACCTGTGCATCATTACTAAGTCAATGATCAAGGCATCTTTGTCAATCAGATAAAAATTAATGAACAGGGCATATCAATAGACTATAATCATCAACATCAAACAGAGAAACCATATCAGAGCCTATCCCACTATTTTCTTGTCTAAAAAATATATATACACTTCTCGACCCACAGAAACCCGCGTGTGTACGTGACTATACTTCATGAAACACACATATAATAACCTTTCTCTGAAGAATTAGATTTAACAGCAGGATGATGCATCAAGTACTCCCATCTTTTGTCTAAGATATTCAAATGTGTCTCTGGGCAGTGGTTTAGTGAATATATCATCAACCTATTCCAATTTGACCTTTTGTTCAAGCACTTGTTCATGTAGAAAATTGTATTTGATGGGCATGTGCTTGGTCTTGGAGTGCATGACAAGATTTTTTGAAATACTAATGGCAATTGTATTATCACATAGAGTGGAGATGGGTAGAGTACATGTGATCCGAATGTCTTGCAAGGTTTGCATCATCCAAAGTAGTTGTGTGCAGCAAGATGCTTATAGCCACATATTATGATTCAGCTATAGATAAAGAAATTGAACTTTGTTTCTTGCTGAACCAATACACTAACCTAGAACCCATATAGAATGCAACACCACTAGTGCTTTTTTTGTCATCAACACTTCATGCCCAATCTGCATCTGTATATGCATGAAGAGTAAGATCTGTATCTCTAGGATACCATAAACCAAAGTCCTAAGTTCCTTGAAGATATTTGAAAATTCTTTTAACTACATGAAGGTGTGATTCCTTTGGATTTTCTTGGAATCTTCCAACTATTCCTACTGCATGCATGATGTCAAGTCAGGTACCTATTAGATAAAGCATACTGCGAATCATGGATCTATAAGTTGGTTGATATACTGTTGTTGATTCATGATTTGAGCTGAGATTACATCCTGTAACCATTAGGGTACATGCAGGTTTAGAATCTTCCATTTTGTACCTTTTCAAGATATATTTGAGATATTTTGGTTTATGAAAGAAAAATACCATCTTTATTTTGTTAAACTTGAAGACCAAGAAAATAGGTAAGTTCACCAAGCAAGGAGATTTCAAATTCTTGATGCATGACTAAAGTAAAATTTTGACTCATGGATTCTTCATTGCTACCAAAAATGATATCATCAACATAAACAATAATAATTAGCAATTTATCAGTTTCAATCTTTGTATATAGATTGCTATCTGTTGAACCTTTTGTAAAACCTTGTTGGTCTAGATATTTGTCAAGATGGTAATACTAGGCCCTTGGAGCCTGTTTCAGACCATAGAGGGCCTTTTTGAGTCTTCATACAAGTTTTGCATCATTTCCAAGAATGAATCCTTTTCGTTGTTCAATATAAACTTTTTCTTCTAAATCTCGATTCAGGAAGGCTAATTTTACATCCATTTGATATGCTTTGAGTTTCAGAAAGCTAGAAAGAGAAAGAAACATCCTTATGGCTTCAAGTCTAGCAAAAGGTGTAAAATTTTCTTCAAAATCTATACCTTCTTGTTGAGGATACCCTTTACAAACAAGTCGGGCCTTGTTTCTAATGACTTCTCCATTTTCATTCAGCTTGCTTTTTAATATCCATTTCATTCCTATAATATTTTTATCATGAGATCTAGGAACTAATTCCCAAGTATCATTCTTTTCAATTTGCTAAAGTTCTTCATCCATGGCCTTGACCCAACATTCATCTTTGCATGCTACATTTACGTTTTGAGGTTTGGTGGACGACAGTAATGCTAAATAGCTTGAAGTCGCCATAATAGTTCTTCATGTCTATACACCTACCTCTTTTTCCCCTAAAATTTGAGTTTCTGGATGATTTTTATGAACATACATGGACGGAGTCTTTTCTTCTACCATTATCTCTTCTTCTAGTGCTTCATTTGTTTCTTCTTCAATATCATTTTGATCTGATGTGGGAAAATAGTCCCCATATTCTTCATTATCATAGTCGTCTGTTTTTATCTCTTTTGGATTTTTGCATGCTTCATCAACTACAACATCAATGCTCTCAACAATTTTTCCAAGTCTTTTATTATAAAATTTATATCCTTTACTTCTGGAAGAAAAACCAAGAAGAATATTTTCATCTGCTCTGGGTTCAAACTTATCAAGTTTTTCATCAGTCCTTTTGATAAAACATTTGCTTCCAATAACTTTAAAGTATTTTATAGTAGGATTCTTACAATACCAAAGTTCATGTGGAGTTTGAATGATGCTTACCCAAATATTTTCTTGGTTGGGGATAGTTATGGCAGCAAATGCAACTTCACGCCATAAGGTTGCAGAAGTTCCAGATTCATCTAGCATAGCTTGAGCCATTTGTTGAACTGTTCTGTTCATTCTTTCAACCACATCATTTTGCTAAGGAGTCCTTTCGGTGGATAATTTCCTTTTTATTCCATCTTGTTCACAAAAGTCAAAGAATTCATTTGAGGTAAATTCCCCTCCTCGATCAGATATGAGGCATTTGATTTTTTGATCTGATTCATTTTCAACTAAAGCTTTGAAGGCTTGGAACTTTTCAAATGCTTCATCTTTATGCTTTAGAAGACCTATCCAACACATTCTGGAAGAATCATCAATGAACAAAATAAAGTATTCTTCTCCACAAAGTGACTTTTTCCTTGATGGTCCACATACATCAGTATGGACAAGTTCAAGAGGCTTACTAGCTCACCCTTCTTTTTCCATGAAGTGAGCTATGGTTTTCTTACCGATTTGACATGGTTTTCATATTGTATTTTCAAGGATGCTAATATCTGGAAGATCACAAACATCCTTGAATCTGCGTGCTTTTCTTATTTGAGAAAATCTTAAATGTCCCAATATTCTATGCCACAACTAGTTTTCATCACTTTTACTTAGATATCATTGTTGGTGTCCTCCCTTGAGTATGTATAAGTTGTTTGGAGTTCTTGTACCTTTGATCATGGTCTCTCTTATATCAAGTTCACGAACAACACATCCATTTGACCGAAACACTACTTCATTTCCTTGATCACACATTTGACTGACACTCAACAAGTTATGCTTTAAACCGTCTGCATGCATAACATTTCCAGATTTAACCTTTTCTTTCAAGAAAATAGAGCCTTTACGTTTTATAATAAGAAGAGTGTCATTTCCAAATGAGACATTATTTTCCTTTTCTAAAGCATTATATGAGTGAAGTTTTTCTTTGTCACCTATCATGTGTTTTGAGCATCCATTGTCGATGTACCACTCATTTTCTTATCCTTCTGCATACAAGGCTATACCACATCTTTCTGTTTGAGTTTCTTTCCTTCTCCATATCTTGGGATTTAATGGATTTTTCTCCTTTAGAGATGTTTTCTTAAATTTTCTCCTGCATTAAGTTTCTTTATGACCAAATTTGTTGCAAATTGAGCATTCTATTTCATTGTCAAGAAGAGAAAAGTTATTATAGGAACTTTTCTTGATCATTGTTACATTCCTTTGATTTCGTGCTTCTCAAGTCATGATGGTTTGGTACGCAACACATTGAGCAGCTTTGTGTTCAAAATTATGATATGAAAAACATTGCCCATTAAAGAAGTTCCTGTGATTATCGAATCTATTGACCTGGTGATTGAAGTTTCTATTGATATTCATCTTTGGAGCAAATTGAATATGATTTACCTGAGGTTGGTTATAGCTTCTATTCATCCTTGGATTAAATTGAGTCTAATTTACCTGGTGATCTACTTTATACCTTTTCTGACAATTGTCATACTATTCACTGGTCTTTGCTGCATCAAGATAGCTTTTGGTGGAGGTTGACGGCTTCTGTGATTGAGATGCTTCTTCAATATATCCAATACCTGTCTTTATCAGAGGAGAATGTTGAACTTTGATAATTTCATTTAAGGTTTCTGATCCTTTAGCAAATCTAATATTGAGAGATTTCATTTTCTCAAGATTCGTTCTTAGACCCACAATTTCACATTCTAGTTTTTCATTGTGTTTTTCCTTTCTAGCAAGTTGGTATGTCAAGGTATCTATAATCATATACTTTTCTTCTAAATAGATTTTGAGTTTAGAAATTTCTTCGTGAAGCTCTTTCTCTTCTAAAGCATCCCAAAAATTATCATCGTCATAAGCCATGAGAAGTCTCTAATCTTGTCCAATTTCATCTTCATCACGATTATATACACCATCGCTATCTTCATGAGTATAGTAGCTCCTTTTATTCATAACTTGTTTTTATTCCCTTTTGCATACTCCCTTCCTTTTTCAAATTTATATTTATGAGGACATATGGTAGCATAATGACCGACTCTACCATAAGAAAAACATTTGAAGGGTAACTTGCCTCTAAACATTCTAGAGCCCCGTTGAAGCTTTTTGACAAAGATTACCTCATCTTCTTCTTTTGAAATATGTCTTGATTCATTGTGTTCTTCCTTTCCTCTTGCTAAAGCTTTGAATGTGGCTTCTCTCATATCTGATCATCCTCCTTTTCTCATCTCAAACATCGTTAAGATTACATGAAGTTGCGTCATAGTAATACTCTGCAGATCCTGTTTTTCTTCTATGGCAGACACTTTGGATTCAAATTTAGTAGACAAGGATCTCAAAAAAATTTCAACTACGGTAACTTCCTTAATTTCTTCACCCAGATTCTTCATACAATTGACAACTTCATCTATACATAGGATGTAACTAGATATACTTTAATCACTATGCATCTTAAGAGTTTCATACTAAATTCTGAGAGTTTGAAGCTTAGCACGTTTTACCTGAGAGTCTCCTTCATAGCTCAGAAAAATTTTGTCCTGTTACACAAAAATATCGTCACCTTGATTATTTGCAGTTGTTGTGGGTCTATCACCACCTATACCAGCTTCCTAAGCAAGTCTCAAACCTCAGCTCTTCAAAACAAGCTTTAGAAATGTGAGAAAGACATCAAAAAAGCAATGTAACTCTGGTTCCGCACTTTCTCTCACTTTTGCCTGTGGGCCCGCACCTTTTTTTCAGGATATTTGCGTACTTATATGCTCTGTATGTAAAGGGGAGGGTGCATACCCCTGTGAAAGTCAAAAGGCGCAATTTTTATCTTAAAAAGCTCACTTTGGGTTAATTCTAGAGTTTTCTAGAAGCATTTGTTACGTGGATTGTTCGCTCCAAGTGGTTCATGCATCCCATAATAGGAGGAACTAATCCCTTGTTGGGAGGAGCTATCCCTTTGAAGGAGGACTCTATCCCTTTGAAGGAGGAGCTGGTAACTGATCTCCATTGCACTATAAATTGAGGCAGTGGGTTAGTGGCTGGGGAGGTTAGAAGCTGAACTTTTGAGGGTAAATGCTAGTGAAATCAAGACTTCCTATTTGAGCTTAAGAGGAGAGATCACATACCTTTTTTGCTTCATTAGGGAGTGAGTGAAGCTTGTCAAAGTAGAGGAGACTTCTTGTTGGACCCTGGGAGGAGCTTGTACAGCGTCAAGGCAAAGGTTGTAAGGTTCTTCTCCTTTTGAATTAATACAATCAAGCTCATTTTTCTCAACAAGTATCTCATGTTATTTGTTTCATGGACTCTTTGACTTTCATGTTAAATATGTTTTATAATACTGGTTATTCAGGTGCTATTTAATCGTTTACCTTGTTTTTGTTTGCAGGTTTGTGACAAAGCAACTTACTTGGATCGAAGG
>APFE031576194.1:61514-88915 GCA_000404065.3 Pinus taeda
GACAAAGGCGATCCCTACTAGCCCAGACCGGGTCTAGCAACAATCATCAAACGCTATAGCACAAGTTCCTAATTGTAAATTAACATACCAGAGATGAAGGCCTACCTGGATTCCAACGCTATTGTTTGTAGGAGAGGTGGTGCTCTCGATCCTCTACTCCGAAAAATCACAATCCTCACGATCTTCGTGAATGAACACCTACACATACAAGAAACAATACAAACACAAGCATAAAATCCAGTATACGCAACTATATGTCAATCAAAAAATACATAACTCATCATCATCATAAATAATAACAAGATTGGAACCATAACCAATAGTCGTTCATTAATAATCAATCAAAGGGGACTACAACCAATGTTCTAACGCTGGATTCTCCTTTGGCGAGTAGTCAACAAAACATGTCTCGCAAAGCCTGTCGGGAATGAGGACAAGCCTATCCCTTTGGATCTTGGACAACAGTCTCCTTGCTTGGATTTGGCCTTAAGGGAATCAAGAAGGCTCTTGTAGCATGAAGCTCTTGGGATTTTGGGAATTCTGAAACTCTGGAACTCAAAAAACTAGCTTACAAAGGAAATGGGCAAGCTTTTATAGATGGAGGAAGGGGAGTTGGGATCATAACCAATAATCATGGGATTGGCCATATCATCAAGGAAATTTCCATGAGAGGTGGCAAACCACTTCCTCTCTATGGAAATCCGTAGCCGAACCACCCAACTCAAGATAGATAGCAGTCCAAGAATTTGTTAGGATGAAATTTCCGCCATTTATTTGTTAAAAAACACCTCTTAATATGGCTGGCGTGGGTGCGACTCTATGATAGAGCACCAATTTGCGTGCCCTCTTTGGAGGATTTGCCCCCTTGGCGCGAGGGTTGAACTATGGGACCGCGCCAATGGAAAAAGAGCTATTTTTTAGGGTTTTTCAGCAGGAGATGTCTTCAGGGAAAACAAAGCTCATGTTTAGAGGAATGCAATGCAAGTGTTTTTAGTCCATGTCACTTCTCATAGGTCCCGAAATGATTCCTCCAAGATACGGGACAAGGGTAGCAGGGATGGTGACAAATTTCTGTGTAACAGATACCCCCTAAAGCATGAGGCCCAAGAGAAGCGAGGGGTGAAATGCTTTATGAGAACATGTCCAACCGAAAACACTGCCACCAGAAAACCTGCATGGAGAAGTACAACTGATATCTCAAATACATGATATATGTGGTATGGGCGCAGCCATCCAGTGAATGATTCATGTAACAATCATAGTAATCCACAAAATTGCAGTCTAGTTCTCAAGAGACAAAATCCAGGTTCTTGCGCTCCATCTCGATCCAAACAAAGAAAAAATTCAAGCATGCGAATATATGAGCTGAAGTTGAACATGCAGGAACATCGTCTGATTACCACCCAATGGTGAAAGCTATTAACAGACGTGAGAGATACCACCAATAATGACAATGGCCCTCAAGGTACTATAGGTACAATCTACGGCGTGTGAATCAGTGAGTCGGTGTCGAACACCCGTAGAATCATTTGATCGGAGGCCAATGATGAAAACCTCGTGTCGAATGCGAAGAACCTACCTTTGAGGCATGCAGGCTCCAAGGCACCGGAAGGGAGTCTCTAGATCAGCTTCCTGGATAATGAGCTGAAGTCGACAGGAAGTGACCTTGACTGAAGGTGGGCCATAGTGTTTCCCACATCATCGACGCGAGACAGAGGAAGATAATGTTTTTGTGAATCAGGATTATATGAGTTATCAGAGGGGGGTTGATATTTTGCAGAGGTCAACTTCTCTTGAACATATCGGTGGCATGATAGTGGACTTGGCAGTATTTGACATCAATCGATTAGAGGTCATGGTGACAAGGCAAAGAGCAGATGAGAGGTCAAACAGGATCACCCAAACCCATGGAGGCAAGTGAAACACGAGATGAGATGTCCCCACCCTGACACGAATGCAGACAAGTGCCATGTTCAAGAGCGACATACTGCCGACACGACAATGATTTTGGTTCCATTTTCCCCACCATTTTTGGTGAGTACCCCAATTATTTTTATTAACAAGCTTGAAGGGGATAGCATATGCTTGTAAAACGTCATTTCAACGGAATCCAATGTCATCAAGTTTTAACGAGTCTGACAAAGGGAGAACTCGACGTCTTTTCATGTTTAGAGAGTTTGAAAAGACAGCAAAAAAAAAAACTCTAGGGGGGTCCTTTTTTGTAAATCTGTGTCTCTTGAGCCCGAAAAAGCATAAAACAATACTTGAAAGAATCGCCCAACCATTACGATCGAGGAGTACTTTTCATGATTAGTGACTTCGACCTGAAAAAGTAAAAAAGCGACCAAAATCACGTCGTTTCGTAACCATTAACAAGCCTGAAACGACAAGGGCCCAACGATCTTTTCATCTTTACACGGTCAGAAAAGAGCTTAAATGTGACCGCCTCTTATTTACATTTAACGAGTCAAGAGGAATAACTCGGCAATCTTTTCATCTTTAAATAGTTAGAAAAGAGCTGAAAGCAGACCTCCATTTTTATTCTCTTTAACGATTCAAACAGGGAAAAAATACTCGGAAATCTTTTCATATTTTACGAGTCAGAAAAGAGCTTAAAGGTGACTTGTACGAGTGGTATAAAGGGTAGCAACTGGTTCCGGCAATGGTGGAACTGCTCAAAACATGTAATGGTCAAGAGGCTGGCTAATAAAACCACTCATTGTTGCGGTTCCTTAGGAAAGGAAAAAACAACCGAGTGAAAGCATATGATCAGCCAAAGAGATGGTGGAAATGGAATGAAACAACCAAGGCTCATCTAGCATAATTGCGCAGATAAAAATGGCAATCACCAGATGTACATTGGGTATGGGTTCATTTTTACACAAGCTTGAACCATGGAGAACTCTGCTTGGATTCGGTTTCATGTTTACACAAGCTTGAAACGAAAAACTATGCTTGCTATAAGTTCGCATGCCCCCCAGCATCATGATGCAAAATGAGGTACATGCCCCCCAAGCTTCATTGAATTCAACAAAGTGGATGGAATGAAGGTTCACTTTCGAGATCTTGGAAAGACTCGACTTGTATTTTACGAGATCTTAATCAAAAGACTCGATTTGGAAGGGAGTTGTTTCATTTTTTAATGAGGTTGACATCGTAAAAGAACTATCCTCATGACACTTGTTTCATTTTTTAACGACCTTGACACAAGATCAGGAACTATGCTTGACCAAACTCAGTTTCATGTTTTAAGGAGCTTGACATAGGAAAGCGAACTATGCTCCGAACGAACTTCATCATAATGAACAGGAAGTCATTGCTTCCAAGGGTGCCACTCCCGGTGGAAGGATAACATCTTGGAAGTCAGGACTCAATTCCCCTAGGACACTATGCATGACAGCAGCATCACTGGATATAGGCACGGGATAAGTAGCCACGTAGTTGATCTGCGGTGGGGCAGATACAACCGGTGGATAAAAACTAGGAGGGGATGACAGTTGCGCAGGAGGCACCAGGGGACTAAAGAATGATAATTGATCTATAGTCATGATTCTTCCGTCATGTGGAAAGAAAACCACACAGAAAAGTGAAGAGACAAGGACCCCCATGGCATAAACATAGTCATGGCCAAGGAGAAGACGGTTTTGCCTCCCAAAGTAATAAGGAACTTTGGAAGGATCCCTAATGGTTGACTGGTTCCTCCATCAAATGCTAACAAATTCTGTGTGACCGGCACAAGCTGTGGGGAGCCCAAAGCTTGCCAAGTAGTGGAAGGCATAAGACTGACAGATGCACCCTCATCCAAGACAGTGCTAGGTACTGCCTTATCATAGGCATGTACTATAATCTGGAAATTCACATGGGATGGAAAGCGGAAAGCAGTCAGGTGACTCTAGTCGAAGGAAACGACTGAACGACTTTTTGGGGGAATCGTATGATTGCCCCCCTGCTCTAAAGGAACTAAAGAATGACTCTCTGGATCAGCTGGGATAGGAGGGTCTTTTTCGGACTCAGGAGAATCTGACGAGACGAGAAGAACATGAGCATGATTCTCTTCTGAAACAAAGTGATCGACGGGTGGTGAACCCGAGTCGACACTCTTTCCGACCAATGGTGGGTCCGGAAGAGGCTTAGAACAGCCAGGCTCGAAAGGAGGGGGGCAGACAAGAGAAGAATCTAAGTCAATCTCGTTGTCGACAGGGAGAGGATCTAAAGAGAGCCTTTGATAACCAACGAGAAGTTGGGGTGAAGACGCTGTAAGACTTTCGAAAACAGCGGAAGCTTTATCCATGAGCGGACAAAGGTGAAGGGGATGGTTGCTTTCACATAGTCTACAGGGAATTCAAATCTTCCCTTTCTTCTGAACGTGGTCAATTGATAGGGTAGCATCGCCTTGAGCTTCAGAGGACGATGAGGGGCGAGCCGGATTGTGAGACCATGCTTCTAAGACCCTAGGAATGTCAGGACAATCACAAAGAAGATGGTCTCCCTTGCACAATTTACAAGGAAACTTAACCTTCGGCGGAGGGGCAGAAGGAGTTCCGACCTGAGCTATACTTGGAGCAGTAGGTGGACAAGTGGCCTCGCGTTTATGAGACTTCTTCTTCTTTGTCTTATTATTCTTCTTCTTAGCCACCTGGTTACTTGAATCTAGACTTTCACCAGGTGAAGTAGAATATGAGGACGTAGAAACAGGCGAAGAAGGGGAGAGGTCCACCTTAGAATCAACATGATGTTGTTCGGGTGGAGGAACTGATTGACCAGTAGTTCAGACATTAGGGACCACAGAGGTTGAGAACAACCAAACAGGCAACCCAACATTTAACCCAGGAAGGGACAACGTTTCCATGTAAGGAGCACCAACATTCCCAAAAGGAGGAAAATGACCAGGATTCCCATCAGAGGGGATTCCTAGGTTGGTGAACTCTGGAAAAGTTGCCATCAAAAACTGAAAATCGCATACAGGGCTGAAAAAGAGTCAAGACACACAATCAAACGGCCAACAAATAGAATCTAACAGGGCGTGTGATCGCAGGTGATTTAATTTTTACCACATTGAAATTAAGAAACTTCACCATTTCATGTTTTAAGAGTCAAGAAATGGATAAAAGGTGACTCTATCACTTTTATATTTGAAACAAGTGTGAAAGGACAAGCGCTTGGTAATCCTTTCAAATTTAGGGAGTCAAAAAAGATCAAATGACTGCTCAGGGATACTAGGCAAAGAGGGTGTACCAAATAACCATGAACTGCAATATACACCTTGGTTTTAGAAATGAAAGAGAAATCAACCAAGGACTTTCCATACGTGCAAGCAATCTCCCCGAATGTTGTGTTCAGTGTATCACGGGTATAGGGCGGCAGACTCGGCCTCCTATGGATAAAGGATGATAACCTAGAGGGGTCTCCCCATATACTCGATGGTACATGGGAGCACAATTCCATACTAGACCACTATTGAGTCACAGAAGGAGGAATCACCCAACCTTGAGTGGAAACAAAAGTGACTAGGTTTAACGACGCCGAAGCACGTCTCTAGCCTAGACCTCTAAATATGTTTCGTTAAATTCCAATGTTGCCTTAGTGTAAATTGAGTAGATTTTAACGTTTATCTTCAATTACGTTTCAGTTTTCAGGCCCTAGTGAATGTAGTATCTCAAAATCTCCTAAATGCAAGCTATATGCCACAGTATATCATTTTATTCAATGAACGCTAACTATAAGAGAGTTGAGAGCTTTCACACAAACAAAATGATCAGAAAACAACCAACGATATCTCTAATGCAGCTAATGGAAATCAAAAAGCTTTTCTTCAAAGTCACTAATCACTAATAACAACAAAAATCTCTAATTCACATTAACTAATGAAAAGAAAAAGAGATTTTTTTTTTCAATGTTAAGGGAAAGATGCACTAAACAAACTAAAAAACTAATGAAAAGAGAGCAATTTTGAGAAATGATAATAACAGAGCAAAAACAAGCGAATTTCACTCAATGCAAGCACAATCAGATCCCTAAATTGACAAAGCAGTCCTTCAAAACTGAGAAAAATCCAAAAGACACAAATGAGCTGTGTAATCTAGGCCCAAAGCGAAACAAGGTGGAATTCAAGTGAAAAAGAGGTAAGTCACTCAAACAACGCAATGAAATGATTAACAACCACTAAACGAATGCAGGGGAGCAATCAGAAAGTCGACTGGACCAATAAAAGACCAAAAACTCCTAAGGAAGGCTCAACACACAAAGCCACTAGATGCCCTAGGGCTAAAAATGTGGAATCGATGGAAAATGGAAAACAACCAAAGGATGAAGGTTAAAACCATTCAAACAGGACTCCAATACACTCAAGCAATCATGAAAATGTATCCAAAAACAAAGACCAAGCTCAGAAGGCTTAAAATCAAGCAAACTTTAGCATTCCCTAGGCCTAGCGCGACTGTTAGGCTGAAACTAGTGCCTTTTAAGGATTGGCGCGAGTGATATATTGACAAAAAGGGCCAATTGGCGCGGCTGTTACGCGAAAAAATGCACCAGTCAAGTCTGTTGTGCCAAAATTAAAAATAAGCAATCCAAAACTAGACCAACGATAACCAAGTAAACCAAGAAGCAAAAACAGCAAAAGAAGCCAGCCCAAAAGGCTGACCAAACAAGCAAAAAATCAAGAAACAACCAAAAAGGCAAGACAAGCTCCCCAGCAGAGTCACCAAATTGTTGAAGAGGTAAATCCCCTCTGCGGACAGAGGCAATCCCTACTAGCCCAAACCGGGTCTAGCAACAATCATCAAACGCTATAGCGCAAGTTCCTAATTGCAAATTAACAGACCAACGATGAAGGCCTACCTGGATTCCAACGCTATTGTTTGTAGGAGAGGTGGTGCTCTCGTTCCTTTGCTCCGGCAGATCACAATCCTCACGATCTCCGTGAATGGACACCTGCACATACAAGAAACAATACAAACACAAGCATAAAAATCCAGTATACACAACTATATGTCAGTCAGAAAAGACATAACGCATCATCATCATAAATAATAACAAGCGTGGAACCATAACCAATAGTCATTCATTAATAATCAATCAAAGGGGAGTAAAACCAATGTTTTGACGCTGGATTCTCCTTTGGCGGGTAGTCAACAAAACATGTCTCGCAAAGCCTGTCGGGAATGAGGACAAGCCTCTCTCTTTGGATCTTGGACAACAGTCTCCTTGCTTGGATTTGGCCTTAAGGGAATCAAGAAGGCTCTTGCAGCATGAAGCTCTTGGGAATTTGGGAATTCTGAAACTCTGGAACTCAAAAAACTAGCTTGCAAAGGAAATGGGTAAGCTTTTATAGATGGAGGAAGGGGAGTTGGGATCATAACCAATAATCATGGGATTGGCCATATCATCAAAGAAGCTTCCATGAGAGGTGGCAAACCACTTCCTCTCTATGGAAATCCGTAGCTGAACCTCCCAACTTAAGATAGATAGCAGTCCAAGAATTTGTTAGGATGAAACTTCCACCGTTTATTTGTTAAAAAACACCTCTTAATATGGCTAGCGTGGGTGCCACTCTATGACAGAGCGCCAATTGGTGCGCCCTCTTTGGAGGATTTTCCCCCTTGGTGCGATGGCTGAACTATAGGACCGTGCCAATGGAAAAAGAGCTATTTTTATAGTTTTTTAGCAGGAGATGTCTTCAAGGCAAACAAAGCTCATCTTTAGAGGAATGCAACGAAAGTGTTTTTAGGCCATGTCACTTCTCATAGGCCCAAAATGAGTCCTCCAAGATACGGGACAGGGGTAGCAGGGATGGTGACAAATTGTTGTGTAACAGTCCTGTTCCCCATTGAGTTCCAAGTCAAAACCTTCAAGATGGTAGTTCAGTTGGGGATGGATCTATCAAAATCCCAAAAGCATAGAATGGAGCAGTTGAATGAGCTAGATGAGATCAGACAAGAGGTGATCCTAAGAAATGATCTAGTTCAATATCAAAGAACTAAGTGGCATGACAAATACATCAAACTATTTGATTCCAAGTTTAAAGACTTCAAAGGCAAATTTCAGACTCATTGGCTTGGGCCATATGAGATTGATAAAGTTTTCAACAATGGAGCGGTAAGAATCAAAACCATTGATGAACATCAAACTCCTCTTATTGTGAATGGCCACCGATTAAAGATCTATCATAAGCCACTCTCAAAAGAGGAATTTGTCAAAATATTTCAAGAAAATTCTGCAATAAGGCTGGTGAAGAAGAATCCTTCTTCTCCACCAGCCTAGATTTTGTTTTTCTCTATTCTTACAAAAATAAAAAATAAAATATATGTACAAGCCTAAAAACCAATCACTGATTGGCAGTCTTATACAGAAAATACAGGGCGAAAATCAGGAACTCCTGACGCCCTATATTTTCCAAAAAAAAATCTCTCTTTTTCTTCATTTTCATTCCACTCCACTTCACTTCATTCCAATCCACTTCATTTTCATTCTACTCCACTTAATTGCATTCCACTCCATTTTCATTCATTCATCTCATTCCACCAATAAAAGTTTTTATGACCATTTTCATTCATTCAGTCACCATTTATCCATCTCATTCAATTATAAGATTGCTGAGTCAGTTTCTGTAGCTAGAGTCAGTTTCCGCAGCTGCTAACTAATTCCGCAGCCAGTTGTGTTTCCACAGCTAGAACCCTGTCATTTAACATTAACAGTTAGATGATAGGCAAAAATAATAAAAATAAAATGCAGGTATGATCGAGGACATATTATGAAGACATGGGGCACCTAAAGGCATCAACAAGGCAGTTGATCAAAGGTTATGGACAACAAGTGGCAAACATTCCAAGGTATGAGTAAAAATTTATTTCAAATGGCATTCAAAACACATTTTTACATAGTTATTAAATCACAAGCTCCACTATATGCAATGATTAGCGTGATAGCCTCCATAACCATTTCATTCCACGACATTCCTCCACAAACCATCCTTTTTTTTTCCAACGGCCTCATGATTAATTCTCGGATTTAACTCAAGTTTGGATGCATTTTCACACTCCACCTGTAATTATGGGACGTGGCTAAATTGATTACTATTCTCCTCCATCACATAGATTCCGCAGCCATTTCATGAATGTATTTATGTCTACTCCGCAGTCGTCCATTTTAAAAATTCTGTCATCATTCCCTTACTATTTTATTGAAGCCACGGCTACATTACCACCTCGTTCACATAAGTCTCCACCCCATTTCGAGAATTCACTTCCACTGCTTGTCCTCTGTTTTCCGCTTACAGTCACTGATTTTCTCCATAAACCTTGTTCACCCCCACTAATCTAGCCGTTTCACCTCCACTAAACCCTTCTCACGCAGACGAATTGTTAGAACAAAATGAAAGAATGGGTCGGTTGTTGAGGGTAGAACCAGAGGGGCCCAAATTTATGGAAGGATACCCGCAAGTAAAGAACATATTGAAAAAGGCAAGATGGCTTCGGTTTATTCAAAATTTTAAAGGCTACAATGAGGAGATCACAAAAGCTTCCGCAAGGTTTTTCAATGGCCTAGAGGTGGAAATTGGGGACCTCAAGTTTACAGTTACCGAAGCATCCATAGTAGCTGCTACAGAACTCCCTCAAGAAGGTGAACGTTGGTTCAAGAATCAGAGCTTTGACGAGAAAGCTTGGAGAGTGATCCTACGTAATCCAGGTATGGATGTAATTATATATAAAAGAGGAATTCCAGTTCATGCCTTAGAAGAGAAGTGGGCTAGTTTACTGTTGGTTATTCAAAAGTTCATTACGTGTGAAGGTCGTTTTGGAGCAATGTATATTTATCATACTCGACTGTTGATGAAATTTTTAGAGAATCAAACCCTAAATCTCCCTTACTTTTTATTGCTGAGATTGAAAAAGATGTGCACGATAGTCCAAAAGAATATAGAGGACATAGAACCCCATTTATATCATCACGGGCTGGTGAAGATTTTAATTGAAGACCAATTGAAGAAAAAAGGGATACCTGGGAACGGTTTTTAGTGAGAAATTATTTTCAAGATCCACCTGAAGTGCCCAAGAGCAGTACAGTAAGGAAGAGTAGGAAAAGGGACACTAGTATAAGAATTCAAAACCCTCCTATTAGCAAGACCAAAGAAGTTGATCAAGAAGAGAAGCTAGAAAGAATCAAGGATAAAAAGCAAAAGAAATTGAAAGGGAAGAAAAACATAGAGGCTGTTTACCAATCACCAGAGCCTTCCTTAGAAGAAGACCACCAACCACTATCTGAAAGGTTAACTCACCTCCAAGGACAATCAACTCCAACAAGGAAGAAAGAAAAAGAAAAACAGAGTATTGAGGAAGAGGGCACTAGCCCACAGCATTTAAGAAGAAGCATCAGGTTGAAGGGAAAGTGGAGGAAAGCACAAACAAAAGGACCCCATTTTATTGATTTAGGGGGAGGCACACCAGAACAACCTCCAGCTGGCCATAGTCCACCTCATTCTCAGTCAAACATTGAAACTAGTCCTCCAGATGTTAACATAAGTCCTTCTCGGCCACACTTCGAAATCAGTCAGAACTTTGGGGTCAGCCCAAGGAAAACTTCACCCTAGATAGACCCGAATTAGTAGGAGATGTATGATTATATAGAATCCTTGGAAAATAGAGCCACAGGTCCAAGCACCTCATCCATCCAGCCTCATCCAGCACAAGACACTCAAATCCAGTCATTGAAACAGGAAATTTTTGAGTTAGAGGTCCTCAATAGACATATTAAACATGAAATGAAGCACTAAAGGAGCAGAATAGACTGGATAAGATCATTCATGACAATACTATGCTACAATTCGGGCTCTGGTAGAAAAAGAACAAGAACTTCAAGAAAAAGTACAAGAAGATAAGTAGAGCACTGATCAATCTCAAATTCAGATGCTTGATGAAGAAGCTCAGGATGTTAGCAACACCAAGAAAGAGAAGAAGAGGGCTAGATGCACTGGCAGAAGCTTTAGAACATATGATTTGAAGGGGGGATAGTCAAAATTTTGGTTGCATGAGGACCTACAACACCTTCACAGTGGGGGTATGTTGAGCCCCAAACTTGCATCTTTCCTACACATTTTTCTAGCTTCTTTCCATTCACCTGAGCCTCCTAAGCCATCAATATCATTGCATATTAGTTATAAAGGAGCATTTAAAGTGGTTTCTTGACTATGTATTTGTGTTTCTGTTTGAACTAGATTTTTTCTTATGAGCTGCGGAATCTTGTCAACTTTCTGCAGCTGGTTCAACTTTCCGCAGCTATTTTTGTTAAAGTCTACATTGCAGGTGTCATCAGGCAAATTGAGTCACATGGGCACGTTGGAAATGTCATGGACATGGGTCAGGTCCCATTGGTCCAGCTGGATTCGTCAAAGAATAACGTGGTCAAAGGTGGTCAAGCAGTGGTCAAACAGGAGAGTTCTACAACAAATATATCATTAAGTGACGAAATATAACATAAATAGATTCAACAAAAATACACAATAATTCTTCAAAAGAAGTCTTTGTTGATCTTCAATGTTAAGATTACAGACTCTTCTACCCTGCGCACTCAGATGCAAGGGTCCACACACTCAGCTGTAGACTCTACCCAAGCCTCATGCGCACTCAACTGCAAGAGCCTTCCCTTCTTCACCTATGTACAAGAAGCAGAGGCTTCCTGCCTTAGCACTTGCCCAAGACAACAAAAACCCTTCAGCGTACCCAATTCTCCATCAAAATTTATATCTAAGACTCGCTATGACTCAACTATTTATAGATTTCCTTCATACAAAACCATGGTCCATGGACCATGGGTGAGTCTCAAAAACCGACTTAACTATCTATCCAAACAAGGGGCTAAGACCCCTTTGACACTTATCTATATGCGTGCTCCGCATCCACATATCATGGAGACTATACATATTTTACAGAAACATATACAAAAGTTGGGTTAAGTAACCCCAAAACTGACCCTAGGGACCCTATCCCAACAAGTGCCTAGAGGTACATGAATCAGATAAGGTTTTTCAAAATCTGCATGATGGACCAGTCGAGAGTCACTTTCTGGGAAATACCAGTGTGCACAAAGTTATGTGAGTTGGTTTCTATTGGCCCACATTATTCAAGGATGCATATGCATACGCCCACAAGTGCCCGGTTTGTTAGCGATGTGTCGACATAACACGAAGGTCATCATCCCCGCTACATCTTGTTGCAGTGATTGAACTATTCCAGCAATGGGGCCTAGACATCATCGGGGAAATTTTACCACATTCGTCAAAATAACGCCACTACATTTTGAGAGCTACTGATTACTTCACCGTTGGACAAAACCAGTTTCGCTCAAGCAAGTGAACAACCAAGAAGTCATCAGCTTCTTCCAACAGAACATCATCTCACACTTTGGTGTTCTGGTATCACTTGTGTTTGATAGTGCAACTTATTTTTCATCTTTAAAGCTTTATGGTTTTTCATTGAAAATTCGTTTTGTTCTGAAACATTCATCTAATTACTACCCACAGGGAAACAATCTCACGGAATCCACAAACAAAAACCTTATTCGTATAATAAAAAAGATCGTTTACTCTGAGAAGCATAACTAGCACTCTGCCTTGACGAATGCTTTATGGTTGAATGTGTAACAGCTAAACCCTCTCAAATACCTCACCATACTTCCTAGTCTGTTGTAAAGAAGCCATCCTACCGCACAATATCTACTTGTTTGTGCTTCAGTTGTCTCAAGAATCCCAAGGCAAGCCTTGCATTCTAGTTCAGCATAGGATGGATACACTTCAAAAACTGCAGGAAGAAAGGATGAAATCAAAAGAAATTTTTACACTCCACCAGAACCATATCAAGAGATGGTTCGACAAGAATACTACAGGGAAAGCTGACTTTGATGTTGGTGACTTAGTCTTCAAATGGAATGAAAGCCATGAAGACAAAGGCAAGCATACAAAGTTTCAGTCCCTGTGGATTGGTTCATACATAGTCCATGAGAAGCTTGGCCCACACACATACCATCTGCAATCACTTGACGGGCGTATTGAAAACCTTCCTGTCAACGACCAAGATCTCAAGCACTATTTTTAGTAGGTCGCGCCAAGCCCTGTGCCATGTACTTACTATTCTTGTTTCATTTGTTTGGTTTTCTTAGTATCCTGCTATTTCTTGTCTTTTATAACTAAGTGCTACCCTTTACTAGATTTTGGTTTTTGAATGAGTATATCGATGAGATCTAAAGAGACTTGTGACGCTTCAACACTTGGCCTGCCCTGCATCCATCTTCTCTATGCCTGGTTATAACTTTCAGCGAATGAAGTCTTGACAAAAAATATGAGCCGTCTGCAAGGGAAGCTTGGGTCCAACCATGAAACTATGTCCACATCGGGAAACATCATGCCTGTAATCAATCTTCTGCTATGTGTGATTAGGCTCATACAACTAGTAGAAACAGAGAATAGGAAAATATAAATGAGAAAACATGTGTTAGAGGTCTTACATGCTTCTCTGAAGGAACAACCTATTCTACTCTCAATAAGTCAGGATCCCTCTTCCATCCCAAAAATAAATAAGTGCCTATGCACAGTCCTCTTTAAAAAATACAAAGCCAAATGAATAGAAAGGCTTCCTGCGCAGAGAGGTGAAGCATGCAACTCCACCGAGGTACTATCTAGGCTCATTAATAGTGGAGAAATGTGTGTCTTCCTGTGTGTTCCTGTTTCATTTTTTTTGTTTTCTTAATATCCTGCTATTTCTGGTCTTTTGTAAATAAGTGCTACCCTTTACTTGATTCTGGTTTTTGAATAAGTATGTGGCTGAGATCTGAAGAGACTTGTGACACTTCAACACTTGGCCTGCCCTGCGTCCGTCTTCTCTATGCCTGGTTATAACTTTCAACGAATGAAGTCTTGACAGAAAATACGAGCCATCTGCAAGGGAAGCTTGGTTTCAACCATGAAACTATGTCCACACTGGGAAACCCCATGCCTATCCTCAGTCTTCTGCTATGTGTGATTAGGCTCATACAACTAGCAGAAATAGAGAAGAGGAAAATATAAATGAGAAAACCTGTGTCAGAGGTCTTACATGCTTCTCTAAAGGAACAACCTATTTTGCTCTCAATAAGTCAGGATCCCTCTTCCGTCCCAAAAATAAATAAGTGCCTATGCACAGTCCTCTTTAAAAAATACAAAGCCAAAAGAAGAGAAAGGCTTCCTACGTAGAGAGGTGAAGCATGCAACTCCACTGGGGTACTATCCAGGCTCGCTGATAGTGGAGCAATGTGTGTGTTCCTGCGTGACTCTGCCAGGGTACTGTATTCCTGCGTGACTTCACAACACTAGAGATGAAAACTTATATTATGAATTTTTTTAACTCATAAGCCAAACTACCCTTCTCGATTTCGAAACATTGTGATCAAGTTGAAACTTTTATTGTGTTTGACTGAGTTGGAAAAAGGTGAATTATGTCTCTCCATGAGGTAAGTGGGAAAGTCAAAGTAACCCGCACAACAACTCAATAATCCCTGAAAGACCAAGGCCCTGTACTGTCAATGAACCAAAACAGAGAAGTTGGAATTTTATCAATGTGTTGCCAAGTGTTGTAGCGGCTACAACACCCTCCAAAATTTTGGCCTGCATCCAATTATGGAGCCTCCCTTGGATTTTCACTTGCTGTTTGCAAGCACTCGGGCTCACCCCATGGGCTCATGTGAGTCTTTGCACCCTCCTTGCTTGACCGTTCAATGGAAAATGTTTTTTATGTTGGTCTTAATGTCACGCTTGCAACCATGTTCTAGTCATGCACAAGGTCCTCGCTTCGTGTGTACATGTTATATTTGCTATGTGAACATCCATAGCACTCACACAAGAAGTTGTATGCACTGCCATGCAAGCGTCATCGCAGTCATTCAACAATCTATCACAAGCATCACGCTTATCGCTCACATTGTCGGTCAGTCATGTTGAGCATATGTTGTCTCAGTGGTTTGAGGTGTCTTGTCATCATGTCATGTTGAGTGTGTGCTTGCAAGGTCGTGTATGAACAAATTCACTCAATCACACACTTAGTCATTGTGTTGAAGTTCTGATGACTAGATCATCCTGTAATAGTTGGATCTCCACCCTATAATCAACTCGATTTACTATCACCCAGAACATCACATAAGTGTCCAACAAGCCATTCCAATCTATGCTACCTGCAAGTTGATCAACCAACCCTCCTGCTGATCAACTAGAGAGTTTGACCAAACAGTGACCCCGAGACTCACTCCCCTAAAAAATTGCATAGAAGCTATAGACCTTTCCCACTCCACTGACTGAGGAAACTACACAGACAGGGTCGGATAATAACCTAGTGCATATCCCTGTCTCCCTCCAGGAATTGCACAATTTTCCCAACCAACCACCTAGACAGCTGACTGGCTACTCACCTAGCAAACTGTGCAGATTTTGATCAAGCCCCTCAGCAACCCAACATTCTGCTCAGCTTAGAAATTTTGCAAAGGTGTTCAGCAGGTTAGCCTCTGAGCAATTACATAGTTTTTCTCTCTGGAAACCCCACAACCTACTGTTAGCTCCCTCTAGGAATTGCACAGTTTTTGCTGCCAAGCCTCCTGAAGCCCACAGCCAGCCCCCTCCAGGAATTGCACAGTATTTTCCATCAAGCCCCTCAGCAGCTCGCACTGCCTCCCTGTAGAAATTGCGCAGAGCTTCCCTCTAGCAAATCTAGACCCCATGGACAGTCACTGCTTACCGGATTTCCTATCTTAGTCTCCCAGTGACTTCTGCGCAATTTTCACCAGTAGTGCTCGGAGCTCACATCCCAACTTGAAACTTGCCTCACACAGTTTCGCAACCTTGTCCTCTCTCCTAGCCACCTGCATTCGAAAGAGAATGACCATGCATCATGGTAGACTAGGAGGTTTATGGATTTGATGTCGTCTCGTCATGAGTGACTGACTGCAGATACAGGTACATGAATAGACATGATGCGATGACATATGGGATGAACAAGGAGAGTACATGTAAGAAGATGTGTTTGTGAATGAACGAATGAATGATGCATGTGAGGAGTTGTTCTTGCAAATGGACAAACATGCGAGGATAAATTTTCATGAACAGACAAAAATGTCAAGCATGCCAAAGTACAAGCAAGGAGCAACATGCACATACAACATCAAGTGAACCCTAATGACCATTGAAGACTCCACACACCTTTCCATGTAGAGGTGAAGTTGTGATACACCAGGAGGGCATCCATCACTCATCAGCAATGCAGCTCGACATGCACACCACCACTAGCATGAACATACCAGCACTGTCATGTCGGGTAGTGTCATGAGTCATGTCAGCCACATCACTACTATGGGCCCTACTGTTGTAAATCAATGTAATGTAACGTGGAAGTCCAAGGGATCCACTTGTAATCAGAAGAGTCATGTAAAGATGAAGAGTCAAATAAGTCAAACAATCATGAGGGAAGTCGAGCAGTCACAAGAGCGAGTTTCTTCCTTGGTTATAAATACCCCTTGATCCAGATGGAAAATGGCATCAACCCATGGTATTCATCCACCCATGGAATTTACCCATGGTATTGTAAGTGGCATCCACTCATGCTAGTTATCCAGCCATGGTATTGTAAGTGACATCCACCCATGGTATTCATTCACCCATGGTATTTGCCCATGGTATTGTGACATCGACCCATGGTATTCATTCACCCATGGAATTGACCCATGGTATTGTGATATCCACCCATGGTATTTATTCACCCATGGAATTAACCCGAGGTATTGTGACATCCACCCATGGTATACATTCACCCATGGAATTAACCCGCGGTATTGTGACATCCACCCATGGTATTCATTCAGCCATGGAATTGACCTGTGGTATTGTAACTGAAGAATACCATAAGTAACAAGTCGTATTTTGTAAAAGGACAGATGGTCCACCACAATGTAGCCTTTATAATTATTATCGGTTTTAGTAAAAAGTTTCGTTCTGGTTTTGTTTATTGGGCATTCTCCTCTTTTTCTTCTGGAAATTCAAGTTTTCAAATCTTGGGGGCCTCTCCCCCCAAGATCCATTTCAATCTTTTAGATCTTGGGGGCCTCCCCCCAAGATCCAGATCAGTGGTATCAGAGCAAGTTACGATTCCATGGGAATGAGGGTTTCATGCATATTTCAGTTTCAAAATTTTGCAACAATATTCAACAAACTTCAGGCACGCGCTGCGACCTCCACAGAGGACTTTCTTGGGCCAAGCAGGAAGAATTTTTCATTTTTCATTTTTTTGCAAGATTTTTTTTTTGGGTGGCGAGTTTGCAGATCATATCTGAAACATTTGGTACAATATTTACAAAAACAAATAACAGATCTGGATTCCTTGCGAAAAAATACCAAAATTCAGACAAAAAAATCAAAATTAAAAAATAAAAATAAAAATTAAATAAATTGGCCAAATCAGAGTGTGGATGAGGGAGATATCGCTGATTTAAAATCAACTATGTTGTAGATTTATTTATTTTTTTATTTATTTTTTTATTTTTTTTGGACGAGAACTGGTGGACGACGACTCTCCTATCATTTTTTGAAGTTTTTGTGCAGAATTTTAGAAAAAAGGATTGTAGATCTGAGCTCCTCTTGAAAAATCACCCAATTTAAAAAAAAAATGGGTCTAATCAGAGTTCAGATGTGGGAGATATCACTCATTTAAAATCAACTATTTTTTCAAAACTTTTGTGATGGTGGAAAAAATTGCAGTGCGAATCGGAGATTCTAGGGTGTCCAGATAAGGATTTCCAACACATGGGAAGATGCAAAATGGTCCTTCTGCTTCCAAAAACAGGGTATAATAAATATTCTGAGTTATATTGATTGAGTTATGTCCATTTTAATTCTGGAGCAACATTCGGAGCGGGTTCCCGTTGGAGACGTGCGCTCCCACCCCAATTTAGTAGGCACTTGCTTCACATTCATCAGTTTCAGCATAACAGCATTCGGCTTGGGTTATTTGGAGACGTGCCCTCCCAACCCAGGCTATGTAGGCACCTGCTACTTCATCAACAACCAACATCATGGTTATGGGTCAACTGCACAAAATCCTTGCCATCGAAGTCCATTTGCTAGGCCGCACATTGTTAGTATCACAGTTGGTCACAAGCATTACAGGGTATCTCTATCCTTGGATCTTCGTTTTTCATGGTTATGGGTCATCCACAAACCCACACTTCATCGAAGTCCATTTTCTAGGCCGCATGTTGTCAGTATCACTATTGGTCACAAGCATTACAGGATATCTCTATCCTCGAATCTTCGTTCATCATGGTTATGGGTTAACCACATAAAACCCTTCTCTTCAATGGCTCTTCATATTCAACAAAAGCTTCACAGGAGGGAACTTCATGCAATGGGAACCATTGCTTCTTAAAGAGGGAGGAATGATCCAAATCGAAAATGGCATCAACCCATGGTATTCATCCACCCATGTTATTCATCCACCCATGGTATTGTAAGTGGCATCCACTCATGGTATTTATCCACCCATGGTATTGTAAGTGACATCAACCCATGGTATTCATTCACCCATGGTATTTTCCCATGGTATTCTGACATTGACCCATGGTATTCATTCACCCATGGAATTGACCCATGGTAATGTGACATCCACCCATGGTATTCATTCACCCATGGAATTAACCCATGGTATTGTGACATCCGCCCATGGTATTCATTCACCCATGGAATTGATCCGTGGTATTGTGACATCCACCCATGGTATTCATTCACCCATGGAATTGACTCGTGGTATTATAACTGAAAAATACTATAAGTAACAAGTCGCATTTTGTAAAAGGACAGATGGTCTGCCACAATGTAGTCTTTATAGTTATTATCGGTTTTAATAAAAATTTTCTTTGTGGTTTTTTTATTGGGCATTCTTCTCTTTTTCTTCTAGCAATTCAAGTTTTCAGATCTTGTGGGTCTCTCTCCCCAAGATCCATTTCAATTTTTTAGATCTTGGGGGCCTCCCCCCAAGATCCGAATCACCCCCTTATTTGTACATGAAAAGGACTTTTCACCTAGCTCCTCCCGCATAACCTTGAGAGTTTGTAGTATTTTCTTTGAGGAGCGAGGAGTGGCTCCAATGCCCCTTTCATGTGGTTAGTGATGTATGTTGCATCGATGTGTCTTGGAACTTTTGCTTAATTTAAAAGCCTGATAACATGCCAACATGTTTTCACACATATGTTGTAACTATTTGTAAGACTAAACTTGAATAACCTGTGTTAAACAATTGACCTCATTCATTTTCTCTAATACATATAATTATGAAAATGTGTTGTATAAGTTGTTAACACTGTCTTGTCCGTGATGGTTACCTCCACATACATCAAACAAAACCTTTCATTTAAACTTTTTATAACGACAGTCGCACTCACGCAGGTTGCTCTGTTGGGTGTTGTATGTGCTATATTCCCGTGTGTGTTGTGACTGCCGCATCAGTGTGGACTGCTCCTCCAAAAGTTGTGCATGTCATGTTGTGTTGTGTGTCTCTGACAGAGTTGGGATTTTCTCCCCATCGAATAGAGACTCACTTCCATGTTCTCTCTCTACTGTGAAAGAACCTTGACATAAGCAACACTATCATTCACCAAGAACGTGAATCTTGAAGACAAAGCAGACCACTCTCTTGTGCTGACAAACAAGTGCTAAGGCAAACATTTAAGATAATGGAAATCAAGCCATCATACCTGATGGGACTCCTACACCAAACAATGTGAGGTCTAGTTGGGACTTCATACCGAGATCCCCTGAATGTTGGCAGGTCCAACACCATTAACATCTTCCTGTATTGTAAACATTCCTTTATTTTTATATCCCCATCTAAGGATATTCATGCCTTTAGAAATCGTTACCCTTCTATAATTGACCTCCTTGTCATAGGCTGCCCATTGGGGAGAATCTAGAGCTTTGGGCCAATGTTGTCTACTTTTCCACTCTTGCCAAGTTGATCTGGCATCTAAGCCCCAAAACTTATTCATTGTTAGGTTTGCAGATCGGTTAGTGAATAGGAATATCTCAAGAAGGTATTGACGAATAATTAAATTTTCCCTCTGTTGCCATGCATCATGCCAAAACATCATTTTGTCTCCCCCCTGATCTCCCAAAAGTTGTGATTACGTATCAGGTCCCGGTTTTCTGCTGCTAGGTTCCATATTGTAGATCCTCTTGGTGTACCCCGTGTTCTTAGTCTCCCTTTCATAGATGATGGCATTCTGTATTTCCTCTCCCAGATCAGATTCCATAGGTAATTTTCTCCCTGAATCCATCTCCACCATTTCTTTGCTCCCATGACTTTATTTAGAGTATAGGGATCTCTGAGACCCAAACCCCCTGCCAGTCTAGGCTTGGTTAAACAATTCCAAGATAGGAGGGCCCATTTCTTGGATTTTTGTGCCTCTTGCCAAAGGAATCTCTTGAAAATATTTGTCATTTCAGTGAAAGTGGTTTTGGGCGCAGCAAGTCCTGAGAGTTGATAGATGGGGATCAATTGCATCACTGCTTTCAGGATAATAAGTCTACTCTCCATGTTGAGGGCCCGAAAGGACCATATTTGAAGGCGGGCTTGTAGATGATCAAGAAGAGCCTTCCATCTTGAAACTATGAGGGAGTTGAAGCTGAGGGGAATACCCAAGTATTTTGAGGGTAGGGATAATGCAAAAATCCAATATTCTAGCCAGAAAGGATTGAGACTAAACAATGGTGTTAAAGAAAAAAATATTTGACTTTTCTTTATTAATCTGAGTTCCTGAGGCTTGCATGAAGTCTTGAAGAATGATTGAGAGGAATCTTGCCTCTTTGAGAGTGACTTGGCAGAACATCATGATGTCATCAACAAATTGTTGATGTGTAAAGGGAGATCATTCCCCCACAGGCATGGTCCTTTGAATTGACCTTCTTGAACCTTCATTTTTATATATATCCCAAGACCTTCTACCACTAGGATAAACAGGAAAGGGGAGATCGAGTCTCCTTGTCTAAGTCCTTGGGAGGCATTGAAGGTTTGAGTAGGGGAGCCATTGAGGAGGATAGAGAACACCAGAGAGGATATAAGGGAGGATATCCACTTAATCCATCTAGGGTCAAAGTGAAAGGCTTGAAGGACATGCAGAAGGTAAGTCCAACTTAGATGGTCATAGGCTCTAAATAGACCCAACTTAATCATCATGCCTTTTGATCAAAGGATTTTGAGGGAGTGGATGGCTTCTTGAGCCGTAACTATACCATCTATGATTTGGCGACCCTTGTCAAAGCCGGTCTGCTCTAGGGATACTAAAGCCGAGAGAATTGGCTTAAGAAGATTCACCATGATTGTAGAGAGGATTTTATAGATAACATTACATAAGGGTATAGGCCTGAAGCCCTGAGGCTCTTCAAAATGATTATTTTTAGGGATTAAAGCTATAAAAGTAGAGTTGAGGGCTAGATGTACCTTCCTTGACCTTTTGGATTCTTCTACCACCTCCAGCATGTCTTTGCCCATAATTGATTAGGCCGCATGGAAGAATTCTGCAGTGAATCCATCTGGCCCTGATGCTTTGTTTTTGGCCAAACCTTTGACCACCTCCTCCACCTCTTACAACGTAACAACTCGCATGAGTGTTAGGTTCTGATCTCTGCTGACCAATTGGGGTATGTGTGGTTATTTGGTCAATAAATTTTGATCTGTCAGGGATTTTGGAAATTCTTAACCAACAAGTTTTCCATATCTTCATGTTGTACCAATCTATTCCCTCCTAGGTTGAGTAGCGAAAATATTCGATTATGTTGTCTATGTTGTATCATGGCTTTATGAAAAAAGCGGGTGTTCCTTTCTCCTTCCCAGAGCCATTGTACCTGGGATTTTTTGCTTCCATAAAATCTCTTCTTGCTTCCTCCTTTCCTCAATATTGGTTAAGAGCTTTCCCTCTTCCACAAATAAGGAACCTGGGAATCCATTCGTTATCATTCGTTGTTGTACCTATTGCATGCAGGCTTGAAGTTGTTCTTGGTCTTGCAGGATATGACCAAATTCATGTTTGTTCTATTTCTTGATCTTCTCCTTTAACTCTTTTAAGCGAAGTTGGAATGTGTGCATGAAATTTCTTCCTTTTTCCTAACTTGAGTTCAACCAATACTTTACTTTATCAAGGAAGGCGAAGTCACACATCCAAAAGGATTCAAACCTAAGAGGTTGGTTTTGATGCCCCTACTTCAAGTCTACTTCCAACTGAATAGGGCAGTGGTCGGAGCCCGGGCATGGCAGAATCGAGGCTTTGTAGTAAATATCTCTACTGATTAGATCTTTAGATGCCAGGAACTGATCCAACAAAGAGGCCACCTGGTGAGCTCCTCCCCTCCTGTTATTCCAGGTGTGTATTTCGTTAATGATTAGAATGTCCATGAGATGCAAATCCGCTTGCATGTTCCTGAACAATTCCATTTATGGTTCCTCTCTTCTTATACCCCCTTTTCTCTCTGTTAGCGAGGTTATCAGTTTAAAGTCTCCCCCTATCAGCTAGAGTTTACCAATGTACAATTGACTCAGCTTCCCTATGCTCTGTAGGAAAGCTTCCTTCTTGCTTGGAGTGTGAGGACCATAGACCACTGAGATTAGAATCAATTCCATGGTTCCAATGTGCCGCAAGTGCCATGACAAGATGCAAAGCATGCCCATGTAGAATTCCACAACTATCTCTGTAGGCTTCCAAAATATGGCAATACCTCCCGCACTTCCTTTTGCATCTATTGCTACTGCTTCATACTTAGGGCATATTCGTCTAAGTATTTCCTCTATTTTTTATCCTGATACCTTGGTTTCTTGGAGGAGCATTATCTGAGGCTTCTCCTTTTGTAGGCGATCTTGTAAGTATCTCTTCTTACCTCAGCTATTGAGGCCTCTCACATTCCAAGAGATTACTATCATTAAGAAACTTTGTGTAGTTTTTGGAATACCGCTGATAGCGGTATTACCCTTCCAGAGTTAACTAGCATCTCGCCAACCATTTGGATTGGCTCTTAAAGGTTTATCCTTCCCCTTTTCTTTCCTCCTTTACTTTAGGTCTACTGCTCCTGCGAACCTTCCAATTACATCCCAGGTTGATCCATCAAATCTGACTGTCTTTGGCCTTGGTTAGCCATGTATTTTTGGAACGTTTCTCTATACATATTCTTTTGGTCTTCTGGCATAAATATTTCATCTAGGTGCCGCCACTCGTTTAAAAGCCTCTCCAGAACTGCTTCCTTCGTGCTTAGCTCCTCCTTGGATGCATCGACGCCCATTGTAGTAAGATCAATTAATTGTTCTTGTTCCTCTTTGTCTGACAGTTTTGTTTTGACTTTCCTCTTTGGTGTGGTTGTTGATTTGGATGGATCTCGGTCTTGGTCCAAATCCTCTAGTAGTTCTGCCTCTTTTTAGGTTTCCCCTTCCTCCTGCAGCTCTTCAAACCTGTTCTGGCTTACCCCTTTCTTTTGATGGTTGGAGCCTTGATTTTTCTACACCATTATGTTCTTCTTTTTGTGTGGAATCTCCTTAAACCCCTCATTCTTTTCTTGTGGTGAGGTTTGTTCCTATGATGGCGTCAGCTCTTCCAAACCAGATTTTTTCAATGGGCATGCTTTGTACAGATGACCATTCTCATGACATCAGCGACAACGAAATGGTATGTGCTCATAATCCAGAGGTTACTGCCAAATCTCATCTTGGCATTCCTTTTCCACTGATTTCGGGAAGGGTTTCGAGATATTCATATAAGAAAAAATGTATGCATAGGAGGTATATCTTCCCCTACGAGTAGAATCTACTATTTTCACAAATCTGCTGATTGAGTTTCCGATACCTTCCAGGATTTCAGGGTCCCATAAATAAACTGGTAGGGCATAGAGGCAAACCCAGACATGAGCCCCAAGGAATTTATCCCTATCTGGGTTGTAGCATTCCTCTTAGTATCTCATGAAGAGACCTGCATAGTGGTAGAAATAAGGGCCATTTTCGAAAACTCTTTCCTTATCTTGCATATTCGAGAAAATTAATGTAAAAAAAATTCTGGCTCCCAAATTTAGTTCTATATGGCCTTTTGGATGTCATTTCTGTTGGATCCATTTGATCAGGTCCTTTTCCGTTGGGCAAATGCCAATAAACTTGCATATCATAGCATGGTCTTTCATATAGATGCTATATTTCTCTAATTTATTCATTGGGATCTCGAATCGAGGTTTCTTGGTTGCTCTATGGAGGTATTGCCCTCAGATTCATGCCTACCACTAGGATCTGAAAACAGGGCCAGCGATAGGGCCAACATTCTCAGGGGAGCCAGGTTGATTGCGTGGATTACCGCTTGAATCTCCAACGGCTACACTGTCATAAGAGAGGATCACTCCCCTCCCCCTTTCAGGGGCTCTCATCGCCCCTGTCAGATTTAGACTTTGTCGTATCAATGGCAAGGTGATCAGGGTGGCTTCAGCGTTCGAGCAGGTTCATGAAACACTAGTAGAGCTCCGATATTATTCTTCCATTCATTAAAAATACATTTTTTAAAATTTAAAAATTACACCCACCATCAATGTCACAAAAATCCACTACTTTATAACATTACAATATTAATACAGAGAATTTTCTATCACATTCCATATCCTTAATCCAGTCAAGTCTGACTAGCTGGTCAAAGTTAGATGCTACATTATAGCCATTAGTCCAGGCCCATATAACTGTTTCCTAGTCAAGCTTAATTGTTGGAAGATTTGCTCTCCCTATTTAACATGTAGCCATGATCTGCTTATTCAACTTGTTCGAACAATGAAACACACTCGTTGGTTCGAAACACGTTGACAATTATATCATAATGCGATTTACGCCGAAAAATATTCTCATAATATTATGAGCTGTCCATCACCATCAAGAGGTAGAATTGTCGTTCTTCATCTACATTAAGAATACAATTGTGAATTTACATAACCAATTGCGGGTTGTCCATCACCATATGGAAACATGATGATCTAAATAAAAGTGAGAGATTCTAATAATTACTGCTATATTTACTTTTTCATCTTTTGCTATTTGTTTCTTGTGGCAGTTTCATCTTTTTCTATTTGTTTCTTGTGGCACTAACTTTTTTATTTATTAGGAAGGTATGCATATATGATGTTGATATCATGTTGTAAACTTTTACATCTAAATTTCAAGCCTTCTCATAAAGGTGGGAAGGAATTTAAAAATGCATGTCTATACTTTTAGATAATACTATTGTTGTTATTATATATTTGAAGTTATAAGTAAAGACATAAAAGTATTTTTACAATTTAGTTGATTTAAATAATTGGTGATTTAGTTGATTTAAATAATTGGTGATTCAAATGAGATTAGTTCCTTCTCTTCTTATATCATATAGCATGTGTAGTCGAGTTGAGTAAAAAGATTTTAAGTCTCCATGATAAGAATGGATTGTCTTTGGGATATGTTGTGGGGGTTTGAAAGATGAACACTGCAATTTTTTTAACTTCACACTAAATCTTATTTAATCAATCCAAGTTTTCTTGCATCAAATCCACTTCACTTCAAACATTGTTAACATAGTCATGGATCCCAAGCTTCTAGACATTAGGGTATCATTGGCACACATGTATTTGGGGAAAAAACTCATGGTAATCTAACAATCCTCTTCTACTCCACAATGTTATAGATATCCTCATGCATGTTGCTTAATTACTCATAAGCCTTAAATATAACCACTATTTAGTCTTGTTGTTAACAAATGCAATCCTAGAAAGGAAGATTGTTTCCTTAAGCATGCAAATCATCATAATCATAAAATAAATCTTCAACAATACTGCTACTACCATTACTACTTACATGTGTGAAGGTGAATTACAAGTTTTTAAATAATTTTAAACCTCTATAAGGGTTATCACCATTAAAATGTCTCCTATCATATAAACATATCGTGATTCTAAACTTCTCTTCTCATTTATTTGTTTGTATTTTCTTTAGTTATATAAAATTATTTTATTTATTCACCTTGATACATAATAAATATAATAGTACAAGTATTGAAGCTTGTACATCAAAGTATAAAATGCAAAAAGCCTGTAAGTCAAAACATAAAAAGAAGGAAGTTAAAAAAAATATGAAACAAAATTAGATAAATTGAAAATGTTTAATTAAATGCATTATATTAAACAAAAACAAGAATTTTAGTAAAACAATTAAGTGACTAAATAAAAAGTAAATATAGTAATTTTTTATTTAAAAATTAAAGACTAGTATGGGCTATAAATGATCTTATAGATTCCCATCAATTTTTTGTAAAGTTTTGAAAGACAATATAATCAAATCTTTTAAGACTTAGATGGGTTGATAGACAAGACAATCTCATAACTTTTTAACTTTTTTAAAGTTTAAAGGACTATGTTGAATTGATAAGAAATTTGATCAAATACCACCTAAACATATTATATGTTTGTGGATTATTTTTCCCAACATTGTATTCAAGTAAATATAATAATCCATACTTTGTTAACTCAATTTGTAAATTAATAGAAATAGATTGGAATAAAGGTGGAAATTATAGAATAATTGCAAGTCACTTTTGTATGTTATTCATTGTGCAAATTATTAGTTTTGATAACATTATTTTGCTCTACCCAAAACAATCTTCCTCTTTCACTTCATATATTCTCTCTCATATCCGTATACTTATAGAATTTTATTTTTATTATGCTAAAAGATATATTTTGGAATATAATTTTTTATTTAAATTGGAATTAGAAAATATTTCTCTTAAAATAAAAATAAAATAACAACTTAATTAAAAATATATATATTTGCTATCATATATATACAAAATATAATTTTTATAAATTATAGAATCTAGAATTGCT
Organism: Pinus taeda; assembly: GCA_000404065.3. NCBI lineage: Eukaryota > Viridiplantae > Streptophyta > Pinopsida > Pinales > Pinaceae > Pinus > Pinus taeda. The sequence continues at coordinate 88,435 of APFE031576194.1, forward strand.
TTACAACCTCTTAAAAATATGGTAAATTTTTTTAATATTTTCAAAAATTACCCTTATCAATAAGTCATCTTTCTACATTATCAATTGAAATACAAAAATATGATTTAATAATTTCCTATTATACACTTTATAATATATCTTTAATAAATCATGGTTTGATATTTTATTAAAAAAATATGATTTAATAATTTCCTACTATACACTATATCTCTAATACATCTCTAATATATCTCTAATACATCTCTAATAAATCATAGTTTGATGTTTTATTCTCTAACTAATATATGTGAAATCCTCAACTCACCCGCACTTACCTTATCATCTTATTCTACATATCTGATACAATTCGATCTCACATTTTTTTATTGCAAATTTAATTTATAAAAAAAACTATAATTTTAATAAAAGATATTAATAATTAAATACAACATAACATAGGATTTTAGTTCTTCTCCAAGTAAGAATAATTGATGGATAATCT